>NQII01000482.1:284481-347576 GCA_002778355.1 Clitarchus hookeri | reverse complement strand
AGCTGACAGCACTCACCACTGAGTTAAGTATGACAATCACCGTCACAGAAGCCCCACTCAACCAAGAATTCGCCCAGTAAATCCGAGTAACCGAACTAGCACAGTACCGCACCTCTCAAGTGTTGATGTTGTGTATTTGTGAATATATACGAGACAATATATTCGTACTTCAAAATACAACAGTCATAGTCTACCTCATTACCAAACCTGCAACCTCCACGCACCTTATAGTCGGTGCCTGGGGGACATTAACTCTGACCATATAAGCCGCCATGTCTTCCACAGTGGCGGTACATGAGTCGTCGTTAACACTATAACAGATACTAATGAAGGAAGACATGAGCCAAACTTACGGGTATCCGCGACTGTTCGTTGCGCCGCATAATAACAGCAGCCTCGGCCGAGCACAATGACGACGACACGAATATCGGGCGTGGCCGTCAGCAACAGTACCTCGACGGTGTTTGGGAAAGCACCCGCTTAGCCGAACACCACACGAGTCAGCTGACTGTCCCACTTTGATCCGACCAGGTGGGCGACAACAGGACAGACTCGTGGTTCGGATCCAAACCGACCAGCATGTGTGCCCACACTCAGTACTGTGCCGTCAGGGCATATCACACATGAAGGCGAAACCAGGCTTCGTAGCGCCCCTGATCAGGATGCGTACGAACAACCAATACCATTATGCAACACCCAGCATTCAGAGTGTTAGTGGCCCCAAACAGCAGAGTCTAAATCATTACCATTTTACCCTCAGTGTACACCACGAGTGTAAAGTGTGTTTAAACGAAATTTCCAATTACATCAAAAGTGGAATGCGACGACTTCCTACTTGCCTACTTGGGGAACTGGTTTCGCTCGTGCCACCCTAAGGTCAGCCCCCACAGGCATCACTTGACTGGGAGCAAAGCAGTTTTATTTAATTTCTTTATGTGTAGCAGAAGAAGAAGGATATTTGTATTGTTTTCAGCAGTCACAAGGTATACAGACTCACATAGACACATCTTCAGCACAATGTACAAAAGTGTGTTGTTATGAATATTTAAGTAGTATAGATTTTAGAACATAAATTTTCGTTAAGGCCAATGTTTAATCACTCTTTAGCTAAAAGAATTTCCCCAATCACTCATTACGTCATTTAAGGGCTTGACCCTATTTTCACTTTATTGTACGATCATTCGTTTTCCAACTTCCGGCATCTTCACGACAAGTGACCAGAAAGATTCCGGCAGCCATTTAGTTTGAAGTGGGCCTTCATCGGAGAAAGCCGCGCGGTCCACGACTCCCATGCACTTTAACAACTTCTCTTTGTCTTCAATCAAGAACAATAGTTTGAATTTTTCACAACTGGAACAATTAACGTAACATACTTCATCGCCCGGAAGGAGTGTCTCTCCACCTCCTGCAGACTTAAAGTCCCAGGAGCTTGACTTCACCACATAAGTCAGAGAGTACCAGCTCAGTTTTCCCAGTGTTATCCCCCGATGGGCTTAGTGTGTCCGATCCGCTTAATGACGACATGAGCATCATCAACCTGGTAAGTACTGTATCAAAACGTCAATAAATTACTTCATTCCATAGTCAAGCATTTTTTAATTACAGGCCTCGCCACTTAATGACATATAGGGAGCTGGACCCACCAAATAAGCACTTTTCAGGGTTTTAAGTGTTTTTCATTGTAACATGTACTTTCATCACTGTGTAATTGGCATGTGGAGTGGCCTTACAACTCCACATATAGTTAATTTCATACCACCATAACTGACCACCGTACAATTGGCACCTGCGTTGGTACTGGGCCTACTGCGACTGCCTACGGCTATCAGCCTAATGCTCTGTAATTAACTCATCGTCAGTTGAGATGTAGAAGACCGGGAGAACAGCCTAGCCACCTGGGTGATTCGGCCATGACCTACCACAGCAGAGCAGCCGGAAATCAACAAGCAAGACACCTCAGGTGATTGTTTCCTGCTAGAATTTTGCACGAGTAACATCGTATCTACGATGTCACTACCATTCTCCACTCCCGACCTCACTCCAAATAGCGCCCTTCCGGTGTGGCTACAAAGGTCACTTTTCAACTATGCACAATTTTCATATGCCATACAACTCACGTCATATGGTGCTCTTCCGATGTGGGTACTAAATCCCTTTTTCAACATTTTCCGACTTTTGAAAATTTTCAAGTATTTTTTTCAAATTTTGGATAGTTGTTATCAAACATTTTTAAAACATATCATTTCAAATGTGCTAGCCATTGTGACACTCATTCTAGGGCATCATAAATATTTTACATCAAGCTACATGTTATAAACACTGCAATAAAATCACGTAATTGTCAAACCAAATTACAAGTGTTGGAACTGTATTTAAACTTCACAAGTGTCAAGTGTACCAATGTAATGCCATCTGGATGTGTCTCAAAACATTCTTCATGTGTTATGTAAGTACATGTAAAAAGTCAAAAACAGCATTTAAGTCACTTTTGTAAAACTCTGCCAAAACTGGCACACAGAGTGTTTACAAATCAACCAGTAAAGTGTGTAACTGTCCATGCAGCATAACTGTTGTCAAATCAAATGGCTTCCAACTTTC
This sequence comes from Clitarchus hookeri, assembly GCA_002778355.1. NCBI lineage: Eukaryota > Metazoa > Arthropoda > Insecta > Phasmatodea > Phasmatidae > Clitarchus > Clitarchus hookeri. The sequence continues at coordinate 344,978 of NQII01000482.1, read as the reverse complement.
ACGAACATTTTCTGTAATTTTGTAACATTTTTGACATTTTTCATAAATGTTCACATAAAAATTTGCGCATCAATTTTCAAGTGTAAGAGCCCTTCAGGCACCAGTGGAGTGACACAACATAACTTTAAAGATTTTAGAGCAGTGTTGAAATCAGTTTCAGGATCTTCAAGCACATTTTCAAAACATTTTGGCAAATATTTCCGTAAAATTTCAGTAAGGCGGAAGGGTAGCACGGTCAGGAACGGCCTTTCCTAATAGCACCTCGCATTCCTTAACGAAGCACCGAATTTTCTGTCACCCCATCACACCACCACAATAACATCAAGTGCCACTGGAGAACAAGAGATCCGAGCGGCGACAAAGATATGCAAGGACGTGCTAGCTGCGCCCCACCCCCCAGCACTCCTTATCAAGGCAGGCCATACCCACTCATGGATCGATAGGGCGGACTGCCGTGGGTGGAGAGGTTCCACGACCCCGCATCATCTGTAGCTACTAACAGTCTACAACCACATTGTGCACCCATGCTGGTCTACACTTCTGTGCTAAGAACAAAATGGGGTACCAATTTAACATCTGGACTGTAACCTGTGAAAAGTGCGGTAAGCTAAAGTGTGTGGGAAATTTTACCAGCAATTACCCAGCATGCCACTGTCCACCAGTGCCTGTACCCCTCTTAACAGCATGGCTACAGTTAGTGCTGAACAACCGGTGCCCAAAGTACACTTGCTGAGGGACCGGAACAGACACTATTTCCTGCCAATATTGTTCAGGTCGATGCCATAATGAGTGTATGACTCCTGATGACTCGGAACTGTAATCCACGAGGAATTCACCTGTGCAAAGATACTGTGCAACCAACACCACCTGTCACAATTTCCCATTCGTCCATATTTACATTTACTGCCTCCACATTGGCGAGCCAGCACGAGGTCAGTGCCCATGACAGTTGTGGCAGTGTCACTGCCCAAAGTACCGGATGCCCACTCACATGGCCACATAACAGACTGTCAAAAAGGGAGAACAAAACATTTATCCCGACTGACAACAGCTACGGGTGCGATTGGTGCCTTTCCAGAGACAGTACAATTAACAAACACAGTGATTGTGCAACAGAGCTTCAGTCATCAGATGCCACGACGTCACCTCCACAGAAAGATGACGTGATAAACACACCATCTCTTACAACAGCTGGCATCCAGATGTCTGCCTCGTGCATTGCTGTGACACCTGGCAGAACAAATCTGACTAAGCCAACCCATCTGCCAGTGGTTGCGAGCACTCACGTCCCGACATCCTGCGCCGAGATGCCACCCCCATCGCAGACGAACTTCCTCGAAACGCCGTCTCCAACTCCGCCTCCGGCGGTGGTTTTCACTGTTTTCAGCGTCCCAGCTGAAGATTAGGTGGTGCGAGAGGCAGCTGGCATCGTTCAGATGCCACCTCGATGCATCCTGATGCCGCCTACGCACATCCTGATGCCCTGTGCCATGCACACCTCTGCAGCGACCGCAACACGTGACTGCTGCCTCCTCGGTGTGTCATAGAGGCTGTGACACACAGCGCGCGCCGCTCTCAGCTACCCTGTGAGTGAGCCGCACTGGATGTGTCTGTGTCGCCAGCCAAGCGGGCTCGTGTCAAAGAGGAAAAATCGTACAAGCCCCGAGACACTGGTTGCTGGCGCTACTGGCACCAATCTGCTCTCTACCACAGTTGCCAGCAGACTTCGCATCAGAAAGATAAGCAGAGAGACGACCAAGTGAACACACTGTATCTTTGTACTTGCCTCAACCTCGTGTCAAACTGTGCACTAATGTCAGAAATAGTTTCGGTGGCAAACTGTGGCATGACCACAACAAACAGTGTATGAGACAGAGGTGCAATCACATCCACAAACATTTTGTGTTGAGGCAACTGCATTTCCGAGTGCATTTGAGAGAATCACCGCTGCCTGTGTGAACAGTTGCATCATTTATTGAATTGCATGGTCTCGGTACTGCACAAGCACCGCACCTTGTCGGTAGCTCACATACACTGCAACGCCTGCGGCTCACTTCAATCATTTTGGCCAGGTAGTGCGGCGGGAAGACTGCACTGCAATCCAGTTTATCGAAGGTGTAACCAAGTCATTCGCGGTTCAGCCCTGACCCGAGTAGCCTTGTGTTATCACTGCGACTCTCACCAAACTTTCCCCCTTCTCTTGCATGAGCCATCATCACCATGGCTGCCACGTGACGGGGGCAGGTCGGTGGGCCATTAATACCACAGTGGCATGCGAAGGAGGTACAGTGAGAACAACTCCCCCTCCCCTCCGCGTGTCATTACCACGCCTCGCACAAGGAAAGGTGGACACCACACCCCCTCCTCCCTTTCAGGCGTTTCTTTCATCGCTGTCATCAGGAAGTTTGCATGTGACTTCGAGTTCACCAGCGTTGTGCTCAGTGTTTACATCAGTCACCGTTGCATCATCGAGTTCACCTCACCTTAGCAGCTTGTTTACATCACAACACAACAGTGACCCACTTTTGCCACCGATGTCTCATGTCAGCATTGGCCCATATAGCATATTTTTGCACTCTTAATTAGTGTTAGCTTTAAAATTTGCAATGTCTTTACATGTTTATCGGTGTTTATATGTTCTTGCCAAATATTTTGCGCAGTATTATTTGTTATTTTAACATAATTTAACGAGTGCTTCAGGGTCATTGTGTTACTTGTTTAACAGTGTTAGTGTAATTTTCATTAGTAATTATTTTAATTATACCACTAATCAGGTAATTCCTAATTGCTTCTCTGATGTACTGATTGCATTTTAGTGGTATTAAGCGGCAACTAACTCGATCTAACATCGTGCAAATTATTTTTTTACATTCAATTCTCTCGTCGCTCATAAACGAGTACAGTGATTCGTTGAGTGTATACACCTTGTTTATCTATGTCTGCATTCATGCATCTATTACTACGACATAATATATCGCTGGTTTAAAATGCAACTCAAAATCACAGTCAACCAACACAGCACAATATGTCCACTGCGGGCGGCCAGCAGGCGTCCGAGGAGGAACACCACTACATGGACTCCTGCGACCCCCCTCAACATCACCGGCCAAACCAGCGCCTCCACACCACCAGCAGAGCATCCCCGCGGGGCGCTGCCTCCTGTGACCTCGCAGGATCCGGTCATCAATTCTAGCATGCTGTGCCTGATGGCCTAAACATCCATCTGATGATGGCACAGCTATGCAACACCCAGTGTTCAGAGTGTTAGTGGCCACAAAGTGCAGAGTCTAAATCATTACCATTATATCCTAAGTGTACACCATGAGTGTAAAGTCTGTTTAAATAAAATTTTAAATTACATCAAGAGTAAATTGCAGCGACTTCCTACTTGGGGCACGGGCTTCACCCGTGCCACCCTAAGTTCAGCTCTCACAGGCATCACCTGCCTGGGGGGGGGGGGCAAAGCCATTTTATTTAATTATTTATGTGTATTAGAAGTAGATGTGTATATGTTTGGTTTTCAGCAGTCACAAGGTTTACAGACTCAAATAGACACATTTCCAGCACAACATACAAGTAAACCTAATAACACAAAAGTGTGATGTGATGAATATTTAAGTAGTATATGTAGATTTTAGAACATATAACTTTTTGTTAGGGCCAATGTTTAATCACTCTTTAGCTAAGGGAATTTTCCCAATCACTCATTATGTCAATTACAGCCTTGACCCTATTTTCACTTTCTTTTACGCTCACTCATTTTCCGACTTCCGGCATCTTCACAACAAGTGGCCAGAAAGATTCTGGCAGCCATTTAGTTTGAAGTGGGCCTTCATCGGAGAAGGCCGCGAGGTCCACGACTCCCAGGCACATCAACAACTTCTCTTTGTCTTCAATCAAAAACAATAGTTTGCTTTTATCTCAACTGGAACATTTAAGATCACATAACTTAATCGCACGGGAGGAACGCCTCTCCGCCTGTAAAGACCCAGGATCTTAGCTTCGCCACGTAAGTCAGAGAGTACCAGCTCAGTTTTTCCCACATTACCTCCCGACTTGTTTAGTGAATCGGGTTCGCTTAACGACGACCTGAGCATTCTCAACCTGGTATGTACTGTTTAAAAATGTCAATAAATGACTTCAATCCATAGTCAAGCATTTTTTTATTACAGGCCTTGCCACTTAATGGCATATAGGGAGCTGGACCCACCAACCAGTACTTTTCAGGGGTTTTAAGTGTTTTTCAGTGTAACATGTATTTTCGTCAGTGTTATTGGCATGTGGGGTGGCCTTACAACTCCGCATTTAGTTAATTTCATACCAGCATATAACTGTCCCCCTCACAACCGGCATCCACGGCTGTACTGGGCCGACAGCGACTGCCCACGGCTAGCAGCCTGTTGCACCATAATTAACTTATCTTCAATTGAGACATTGAGGACTGGGAGAACAGCCTAGCCACCTGGGTGATTCGGCAACGATCCACCACAGCACAGCAGCCAGAAAACAACCAACAAGATGCTTATGGTGAGTGTTTCCTGCCAGAACTTTGCTGTGTCGTTATATTTTATAATGATACCCATTGCACTGAAAATGGCGAAGAAAATAGGTTTCGACAGAAATGAATATGTTACAGCCAAATTTGATCACATGAGCACAAATGAGAATACCTCCCACATGCCAACATGCCCTACTCCATCAGGGGCTCAACAGACTTGCTAATGGCTGATATGACCGGTGACTTCTACTCATTGTGTCGCTTCGTAATGGGCAAACACAACTTAAAGTTAAACTTAAAAAGATGTATTGATAAAAAAACTTACATTTAAGTTGGTGTAATGCTAGTACATTCCTATTGAAATAAAATGTGTTATAACAGAAATAGTCGAGAGGGCTGCACAAATATTAAAATCATGAATTAAATATTGCAAACGGCACACTCTAAAAGCCTATGAAGTTTTATTTTACTACATTTGATAACCAAATGAAAAGGGGCTGGATAGGCATCTGGGAGAGATTTGAGCTCTGTGTATTATCAGGTACTGCTATATTAAAGTTTTTAAGTCAGCTCAATAGCAATTATATCTAGATTAAAAACTCATTGCATTCCACTGGAATTTCTGTTTTTAATTACTTAAATAATTTCTTGTAGTGTTTTCTGCCCATGACAGTCCTAGTTATGATGATTTTTTTTCGTCATGCTTTCTGACACTTGTTACATATTACTCGAAAGAACTCCAAAGAAAGCCTCCAATGGCCTGTTGCCTACATGTTGCATGCTATTTATTTTATTTATTCTCTTCAGGTCACAACACTCTTAAGTCTGATCTCGGGGGGTATGTGGATGGCCATGTAGGTGGACTACTCGCGTGGTGTACACTGTTGCTTGGGTCTGGTTGACTTACTATTTTTGCTAAGTCACAAGGTAGAGTGTGATAGTGCGCTGCACCATTGTTCTTCACGCACTGGTCGTTGTGGAGTGTGTAAGCTGCATGTCAAATTCAGAGCCCAAAAAGACTGAGGAGGTACAACAGTACTGTAATACAGTGCCACAGAGATTAAATATGTTCGTAAAATATTCTCAAAATCTGGCATGCTTTCAGATTCAGAAATGGAAAGAGTTGTGTTCACTCTTTATCCCCCAAATAACCAAAAAGAGTTGCACAAAAAGGGAGTGGAGAATGTTCAACTGTTTCAATATAATAGGTAAGGAAATTCACAAAATTGGTACTTCTCTCATTCAGTGACTGAGACTAAGATTTTAAAATGTCATACAGATGTGTTGTTCCTCACTGGTATATATATTTGTGTGAGTACTTTGCTAATCTTTTCTCAAGGTCATACCTTAAATATGTATTTCAGGATGACCCGCAGAAGCTTGAGAAAATACTCTTAATTATGAACCACTTACCCTTGACAGAACGACAATTCTCTCAGTTTAAAAATGCAGCAGCTAGTTACCAAGTTTCATAATGGTGGTTGGCCTTCATACAGCAAGTTACCAATTAAATAGGATCTATCATAAAGTAAAAAATGACATGTGTGATACAGGTAATTGTGTTTTAGGTGATGAAATTGTAGTGCCTGATGCCCTCAGAGCATATATGCTCAATCTTCTTCATGAGTGGCATAATGGAGTGCCCAAAACAAAACTGAAGGCATGGCAGCTAGTCTGTTGGCCTACCCTTAATTCTTACATACCGCATATTCGGAAATTCATCAATGGATCCACCAGTGGTTGATACACTTGTGTACACCGGTTGAGGCATTTTTTCAACATGGAGTTGATTTTTAACGGTATTTTCATCAGCTTGCACAGGAAAATTAATGCAGTTACACACAAATTCTAATGTTTTCATCGCCCATTCACAACAATCTATGTTCGAATAAGATTAGTATATTTTGTAATGCTTTCAATTTTCAGAGAAAGTGTTCGGAAATTCACTGCTTAATGTTTTGGTGCATATCCACCGGATACACCGAAATTTCGAGCCGGTTGAACTGGTGGATTTATCGCTTTAACTGGACTCAACGAAAACAGTAGTTTTCGAATGTCTGGTGTACATCGGTGGATTCACTTGTGAATTTTCGAATACATGGATAAAGAATCACATCAATAAGTATTGTATTTGTAAAAAATTCAGAAGTAGTAATTTTAGACATGCCCTACACCCACATCATGTACATACAATTGCCCTATTAAAGTATTCATGCAGACATCTTTGAGCACTCGGGGTGGATATATTTAGTATTGATTGACAAGTATCATAAATGGATTGACTTATGTGAGTTATCTAACAGATAATCAGCTGCTGTCATAACTGCTGTGTAGGATGGGTTAAATTTACATAGTTTTCCAAGGTTGCTAATAGCAGATAATATGCCATATAATTCTTGTGAATTTCGCAAATATGCTAGTAGACCGAGATGGGGCTAAGCACTTGTAGTCCTCATCTACCACATAGCAGTTGTTTAGCCGGGGCTGGAGTAAATATTTGTAAAAGAATAGTAAAAAGGTAGGGTTGATAAAACATACCACAAAAATTTGTTGAGCTAGTATCGAACCACCCCACTTTCAGATTTGACTGCTCTTTAACACAGCACCAGTTCAGCAAGATGATTCACACTAAATTACCTGTGACCCGTGTTGCAGTTAAACCTAGGATTCCTATACCTATGTTATTAAAAGAAGCACTTGACTCCAAGGTGAATAAAATGAGATGTTACTAAAATAAGAGTTCTAGATGACCAGCAATCCTAGTATTAGGGGCCGCGGTGGTGAAGTGGTTAGACTACTCGCCTCCCACCTAGGCGAACCGGATTTGATTCCCGGTGGTGTCACTCCTGAATTTTCGCATGTGAGAATCGTGCTGTACGATGCTGCTGGTCGGTGGGTTTTCTCAGAAATCTCCGGTTTCCTCCACCCCTTTATTTTGGTGCTTCGCCCTCATCGGCTATCAAGATCTCAAACCTCTTCACTCTTTCACTCCAGGTAGCAAAAGTCAGTTGGCCCACTTGGGCAAATTTGCTTGTAACCAGTGAACCTCCATAATGCACCCGCACGTGCATGTGGCTCACATGTTGCCTCTTGAATGTTGTATGAAGTTGGTTACATTTGGGTCACTTTTCAAACAATTTTTATGTAGCAAAATACAATCTGTCTATAAGTATCCCGATTCTGCACAGCCAACTGTACTCCAAGCATGCTGGTGCCATCAGTGGGCAACGAATGGCATCAGTAGCCCACTGGCTTACTGCTTCCGGCCTGCAATAAGTTAACCATGTCATAGGCCAACTGTTGCCAAACCACTTGTAGCCTAACTTTTAACCACTTTTATCCCAGCTATTTTATATTACAACCCAGCGATTGGCCACTTGTGACCCACTTAAAAGTAGCTTGCCATATATTTTCAAAATCTGAAAATTGTTATATTTTGCCCTAAATAACGATCATTTATTTTTCACCTTTATATGTTTTAACTTCGGTATTATTTTACGATTGGTAAATTTCTTTCGAAGAGGAATGGAATCGAACTTACAAGCCTTGAGTGCATAGTCTGAAAAGATACCAACTACTCTACTGTGTATTCAAGCAGAACTTCGTTAGAAAATCTGTATGAATTTCACTAGTCAATCACAAGTCAATGCTGGGATTTTTTTATTATTACTGTAATGTTACATGTTAATTGTACTTCACATATGCATGAAATAAAAATGAAGTAAATTTACATAATCTATCTGCTGTTGCACAACATAATAGTTGGCATGGCATAATGGCTAATATGTATCCAGCAGTAAGTAACAGTTGGCATGTCGTACATGGTCCATAAGCTTGCTTTCAATGCCAATGCTTTCACAGTAGAAGGCAACAGATGGCATGCCATAAATAACACATAAGCCTGTTGCTAATATGTTCCCAGCAGTAACCAACAGTTGGCATGACATAAGTGGTCTACTCGCTTGCTGCTAATATTTCCCCAGCAGTAGGTAACATTTGGAATGCCAAAAGTTGTTCATAAACTCACTGGTAATATTTTCCCAGCAGCAAGTAACAGTAATCGTTTTCTTTATCATCTGTTTGTCGAGCTTCTGTTGAATTCTAAGTATAATTGTGAGAGCATTGGCCCTCATTACGATTATATAAAGAATATGTTAAGTAAACTTCATTTATATGACCTGATTGCCAAACATATTCGCGTTTCGAGCAAAGTGGCTGATATCTAGCAGCGGAAATATGTATTTGTATAGAGGATGTAAACTGTCTTGCTGATATGACTGAGTGCAGTAAAATGAAATGTAATATTTATGTCAACTGACGATTTCTTTCTACTTGTTCACCTACTATCCCTGTCGACTAAAAAGTGATTCATCAAACTGTTTTCTTTAAAAAGGGAGAGGGGAGGACATAATACAAACTTGCACATGTGTAATAATACTTCAGTATAATCTGTAAGTCCAAATATGCAGTTCTTATACTTTTTTATATTTACCAAGCTGCATATACCTCTGCCAATGAAAAAATGTATTTTATATGCTATGTTGAATACTAATGCAGCTATACTCATTGCACAGTCTTATTAGTTTCATTTTCACTTTGCTAAACAATGTCATACTCCATATATTATGATCATAATCATTTCCAAATATTCAACAAATGAGCATCTAAAACCCCCGACACAAAAAATTTGTTCATGAAATTCAACTACAGGCTCAAACATTTCTGTTTCTCATCCAAATATATAAGCAAACAAACACAACACTCACCTTTTACTGCATGTCATCTCGCTATTCTCTTTATACCCGCCATTTTAATGAGTATGGTGCTGCGTTCTGGAAGCATTGAAAATGCGAATAAGAAATTCTGACAGTCATATCTGCGAACATTTGCCACCATTGCTATCAGTTGGAAAACTTTAACTGCTTGTTGTTTGCCACTCAGCAAGGGAATGCATGGGAACATGCAATTGTTGTGGTAAACACTGCTGTCCTCGTTCATATGTGGTAAATACTAACTGTGGTTATTTTTATCAGGTGTAATGTAATCTATCTCAGGAAATCTAGAGCAGCCATTGAATTAGTCGGTGGAAACCAGCTTCTAGCAAATGAGTGCGAGAATATACATCACTCAAACTGTCTTAGTGAGGTATCCCCTACCAAAAATTTACAATAGAAACCAAAAAATCCGAAAGAAATTTCAGTGGTTTCTGTTGTGTAAAATAGTCATTCTAAGGTTTTTTTGTCTCTTTAGTTTTCCACTGGTGATCCTATAGCTTTTATCGAAATTCAGTGATCACTGTTGTATACAAATTCAGTAGTTTCTGTTGGTTGCTGTTGTCAAAAAACACTGGAACCATAGGTTTGAATTGTTTTATATTGTGGTACATCTTCTTGTGGATTATGCTGGTTTCTGTTGTAAATTAATCTGTTAGTTTTTGTTGTATTCTAGTGATTTCCACTGACTTGTGTCTGTTGGGTTCTATTGTGTTTTGTTTGTTTTGTGTACCATAGTATATTGGCCTCTGTTGTTTTCTAGCGGTTTCCATTGGTTTCTGTTGTGTTTTGGAGTCTATTGTGAAGTAACCAGTTGTTGTCTGTAGTGTTATAATGGTTTACAATGGTTACAGTTGTTTTGTAGCTTTATATTGTGCTGTAGCCCTGTTTATTTCTGTTGTATTCTAGTGATTTCCATTGGTTTATATTGCTGTTTTTATATTTTGTTGGGGCCTGTTGGTTTCTGTTGTATTCAAGTGGTTTCCTGGTTTATGTTGTGTTTTAATAGTTTATTTGTGCTGTAATCAGTTATTGGTTTCTGTTGTATGACGTGAACCATGCGCCCACGAGCTCCTTGTGCCCAATCTGACCGCCGCAGTATCACCAACTGCATCAGCTAAACAAGACTGCACCAACCACATCAGGCCAAGAGTGTGTAGTGCAGGTTGACAAGAAAAGAACTTGCACCTTCTTGCCAACAAGGATTACGTAACTCAAGAGAACACCCTACTTATTTATTACAAGAGGTAACTCTTTTAATAAATAAGTAGGTGATCCGAAACTGTGTTTACCCCAAAGCCACAGCCGTTGGGTGCAAGGGCAATTGGTCGTTACATCATAGCAGCTCGCATCGCGACATACGATGATGCACCACCAAATGGCATCGAACTGGCCTGTAGGTCGAAGCTGAAGTGCTAAGTGCCCAAAAATGTGTAACCAGTAGTTCGCAGCATTTGTCAAAACACATCAAACAACATCACCTCATTCACAGCTACAGTCAGAGGTGTCTTTTATTGTATTAAGAGCTATCCAGCATGGCAACCCACACCCCTTTGCCCAGGTGGACTTGTCCATCCTTTCAGTAGACAGCCACCTGGCAACACTGTAGCCCGGTGAAATACAAACACATCACAGTAAGTTAAATACAGACACTTCTCACAAGAAAGCATAATGTGTATTTAATGTTTAGTTATAAAAGAGCAATTATATTTTCAAAAAGGGAGGTTGCCTACAAGTGCCTCCATCCTTGTAACATGTCATTTAGTGTGGTGACACTCCCATCAACTTCACAATATCAACCTTAACATACATTTGTTAATCAATTGGGGTGTCACTAATGTGTTTCATTTAATTTATACAGTTTTCACCATTGCCATAATATTACTTAGTGTTCATGTCATGTTTTTCCATTCGGCAATTGACGATGGTTCTCGTCACTCGTAATGGAAGCCGATGTCAGTCTGCCAGCTCGACTCAGCACTCGGGCCAGAATGGCGGTGTTGGTCGCCTGCTCTGTGAGCCCCATCGGTACCATCATTTAGGCTGTTATGAATTCACCGCAATAGTTAATTAATTAACCGAAGCATTTCTTTTATTTATTTTATGTACTGAGAGGAGAACCACCCGCACTGTCACCAGAGAGCTTAATGCTACTGCATATCAGCATAAAACCACGCTCATTTTCACGTTAAGGTCACTGGCAAGCCGTACATGCTGGATCCATTTTCTTTCAATATTCACATGTAATCAAGCACAGTGAATTAACAGCTTTACAAAGTTCAATGTGCGTTAATTATTGTCCTCCAGGACACGTAGCGCACTACACCCTTTGTAGTGCCTCCCGCAATTTCTAGTATATTTCAGGCATACGAGGCGGCCTACAGTCTCGTCATAAGGTGTAAATAGTGTAAGAGAAAGTTCATAACATCATCTGCAAACTGACGAAGAACTACAGGGCTCCCTGGGCTGTCGACCGAACGACCCACATCACTAACTCTCCACTGGGTTATGGTGCTGGGCAATTCTACACTCAACAAGCCCTGGGTCACCTCGACCACGTCATGTATTCCAGTGGTTCCAATTTATTTCTGTTGAGATTTGTTGGTTCCTATAGTGCAGCAGCAAGTTTATTTCTGATGTGATCTAGTGGTTTCCTTTACTTACTGTTGTGTTTTGTTGGGTTCCATTTTGTTTTATTAGTTTATATTGTGTTTTGTTGGTTTCTGTTGTGGTTTACCCAGTTTGTTTGTTATATTCTAGTGGTTAACATTGGTTTATGTTGTGTATTAATGGTTTCTATTGTTCTGAAGCTAGTTGGTTTCTATTGTATGCTAGTGGTTTCCATTTTCTCTGTTGTGCTTTTTCGGTTCCAACTTTTGCTGTAGCAAGTAAGTTTATATTATGTTCTAGTGGTTTTCATTAGTTTGTGTTGTGTTTCACTGTTGGTTATTATTGTTATCCCATGGTTTCCATTGGATACTGCTGTGTTTTGTTGGTTTCTATTGTGCTGTAGCCAGTTTGATTTTGTTATATTCTAATGGTTTCATCATTTTTCTGTTGTATTTTAATAGTTTCTATCATGTTTTGTTGGTTTCTATTATGATAAACTCAGAAGGTTTCTCTTGTATTCTAGTGGTTTCCATTGCATTTTTGTTTTTAATGTGCAGATTTTGTATTTTTTGTTGTATTGTACTGGTTTCCATTATTTATGCTCTGTCTTATCTGTTTCTGTTGTGTTGTAGTAGCTTTAAAAGTTTTCCATAGTGTTATGTAAATTTATGTTGTTTTATTGCTTTCTGTTATCTCATAGTCTTTCATATTATTTTTATTCAGATTGTTTAATTTGAATTCTGCTGTATTTTTGTTGGTGTATATTGTGCTGTAGTCATTTGGTTTCTGTTATATTCTAGTAATTTCGATTGGTTTTTGTTGTACTGTAGCATGATGTTTATGTTATATTCTATTGGATTCCATTTTTTCTCTTGTTTTCCATTGGTGTCTGCTGTTTTTGTTGTATGCTAATGGATTCTGCTGGTATCTATTGTGCCAGTATTTTGTGTTATATTGTATTTTCATTGTTATATTTTAATTTTAGTTTTTTTTTTGTTTTTATTGTGCTGTTGGCAGTTGGTTTCTGTTGTGTTTGAGTGGTTTCCATTGGTTTCTGTTGTGCTATATGCTGTCAGCATCTATTGTATTCCTATTGTTTAAATTGTTTTGTATTGTGTTTCGTGGTTTCTGTAGTGCAGTATCTGTTGATTTTTGTTGCATTTCCAGCGATATCAAAAGGATTATTCCATGATTTTTATGTTTATTTTGAATTTCCTGATGTTTCCATGGGATTATATGGTGTTATGATAAATTTTATTGTATTTCGCACTGCTGGTTTATGATGAAATCCTATTGTTTTACCTTAGTTTCCCCTGTGTTTGTGGTTTTTTTCGTTGTATTTACTGTGATTTCCTAAATACAACAATAATCAATAAACACATCATAAACTAAGGGATAGTGCTTTTACTTTACAAACCAGTACGACATGTACATTAAAACCTAACAGAAAGAATGGAAACCATTGAGACTACAATATATTTCGACAGAAGAAAACACTACAGTAACCGAAAAAATAAAATAGAAATCAATAGAAATACACAAAAAAAAAAAAAAAAAAAAAAAAAAAAAAAAAAAAAAAAAAACCTTAATGTATATCAATAGGATTTCATCAGAAACCATCAGGGTGAAAGGAAATAAATAACTTAAGAACACATCAAAAACCAATGTAAACCATTAGGACTAGATCAGAAACCAACAGAATGAAATACAATAAAAACCAACAAACACAACAGAAACCAATGGGACGACAACAGAATACAGCAGAATAAAATTAAACCAATAAAATACACCAAAAAAAAAATTTTTCCTAACTGTTAGGAAACTGTGCACAAGAGTTCACTCTGATATATTTATTTTAATATGTTATTTAACTGTATAATTTCTGTCCAGATCGATCAAAATCCCTAACAATTTATTTTCTTAATTTAGATATTATTATAAATATATTACAGGACATGATTATTTGAATTTTCTGACATATATATTATTTTCTGCGCACATTTGGAAATAGTGCCACTAAATATTTTTTTTTTCTAACTTATCAATGAAACTAAAGTCAAAACACAACAGAAGTCAACAGAAACAATTAGAAGCCAATGAAAACCACTGGTGATACAAGAGACTGACAGAATAGAATACAACAGAAAGCAAATAAATCCACTGGAAATACAGCAAATACTGATACAATGAAATGCAATAAGACACAACAGACACCTATTGAAATTACAATGTAAACCAACAGGTTGCATTTGGTTCAGAATCCGACAAAGCACAACATACACGATTATAATACAACCGGAACCAACTTGCTACAGCATGATATAAACAAAAACACAACTGAAACAAATGTAAACCATTAGAATACAATAAAAACCAACTGGCCACAGCACAATAGAAACCAAAAAACATAACAGAAACCAATGTAAACGACTAGAATACAACAGAAACCAGCTGACAACGACACAATAGAAATCAACAAAACACAATAGAAACCACTGGAATTCAACAAAACCAAACAGACAATGGCATAATAGACACCAACATAACACAATAAAAACCAATGGAAACCATTAGGTTTAAATGAAAAACAACAGACAGCAGCCCAACACAATTCAGTAGAAATACGCAAAATAGCATATTAAATAGAACATAAGTTACAATAAAAAACCAACAGCTTTGACATAGAACCCAACAAAATTGTTCTACTATGTTTTCCATTGGCTTATGTTATAAATTTTTGGTAGGATCAGTGGCAAATCAGTACCACCCAACAAACGAGCAACAATTAAGTGGTCGTGATAAATTACATAATGTAAATCAGTACCAATAACCAAGAAGTGGTAGAATTAGCCACATTCCTGCATGTTTTGATTTGTAAATGTTCTCCATCCTAATTGTTTGTGTATTGTATCATGATTAAAGATTAACTTGTACATACATTCATGTTATTTAATTTATTTTGACAAAATGACAGATGAAAGCATATGTTCGTGATATTGTGGCATGCTGACAGATCCAGCTGTATGTATTGTCATTTTACACATACTACTATTCATGATAACTGATAAACCCATATGCATTCTTGATTTCAGAAGGGAAGGTGTTGTGTTGTTGGAAGAACTTCAAGTTGAGACTGTGTTAGATGTTGTTGCCGTGTGTTAATGTATATGAAAGCTGAGTGTGGTTTATGTTTTAATTAATAATATTGTATCTTTATAAAGTGTCATATGTTAACAAAATATGTAATAGTAAATTTCAGCTTACATTTATTTAAGGTAACAAAAAATAAAACAAACAACAGTAGATAATATTTGAGATAGTTAGCACAAAGACCTTAAAATATTTTAACCTCAATTTGACACACATTTTAAAGATATAAACTCACTTTTTAGACACAAAATATTTAAAAAAAAAAAAAATTAAAAATTGTTTTACATTAATTGATTTTACGAAAAAATAGAAAAAAGTCATAGAATTTTATACAATATATTTATATTTAATCAAATTCAAAGTGAAGTATTAATTGTAAATTTTTCCTCTCTTTTAAACTTTTATAGGTTAAATAAGTTTATCATTAACTCATTTTATGTCACTGTTATAAACTAGCTTTTCATATAAATCTTGTAATAAAATTTTATATTATGTATAATAGAATTAAGTTTTTTACCATACTTAGCAGCAATAATATGTAATAAAATTACCCGATTGGTCGGCGATAGTAATGCTGATGTCGTCCAGCGACTATACTAAGAACAGTCAGAATTACATACACAATATTCCTATTTCGAATAGAATGAGCTCCAGCACACTTGGTGAGCAGGAAGTCATAGTTCTCAGGATCGTGGACCGAACGACCACATGGCTGGATTCCCTGACACTCACTGTACAAATTTACAGGAAAATGTAACAGATAGTCAGGGTATTTAGGCTCCCCAGCATGCCTTAGTATAATAACCTTTTACCTTATAAATAAAGGATGCCTCCTCGAAGAGTCGATGACTTCCTGGATAGGGCCAGAGCCCAAAATACTACACAAAATGAGAACTCATAAGTTTCGGTTAACTCACGTAAATTGTATTGCCGAATAGTATACACATTTACATTTACATTTGCAAATTAAAGTGGACCTAACTCACAATGCCTACCAGCGGCTGTTACTGTACAAAAAGGCCAAGAATGGCGCGAAAACTTACAATAGTAATTAAACCTCCAGGGTCAGTAAATTGAGCTGATGGAGGGGTGCTGCGAATGCAGGGAAGACTGTTGGTAAACTAAATAAAAGTTCCAGTAAATTATGTTAACCTATTGCAGTTAAGTGTTCAGAACAATGTATCAAATTCCCAAGCGTTGCAATGCATGTGCAGCACCTATGACCCATGGAATCAGGGTGCCGGGGGTAGCGTTGTCCAACCGCATCCTCGCCGAGAGATCGTGCCATTCCACGAGGTATCTTAGTTTAGCGACCTCATTGCATAAACATGTAAACATAGAGACAATAGGACCCTTCAACATCCGAGATGGACATCCCTTAGCTTAAGGAGAGTTC
The DNA here is from genome assembly GCA_002778355.1 of Clitarchus hookeri. Lineage (NCBI taxonomy): Eukaryota > Metazoa > Arthropoda > Insecta > Phasmatodea > Phasmatidae > Clitarchus > Clitarchus hookeri. Next base: position 328,552 of record NQII01000482.1, on the reverse strand, counting down.
AGAGTACTTTCTTAATCACTAATTTAAATACAAAACATGATTATGTGGTGTCTTGCAGAGCATGTGTGAAATTTAGGTCTGGTAAGTTTTGGGGCACTCTAGGATCGGAATGGTCAGGTTGAGAGAAAGACTAATTATTTCACTCATTAATAATTGGCTTGATTAGACACACAACTGTACTCGGATAATTATATAGAACACTTCAAATACTGTAGACTTGCTACTCTACACCTCATTTAGTATGCATGTAGCGTGCATTTATTCTATGTTAATTTCGCAATCCCCTAAGGGCTAATTTCAAGAACATTTGCCCACGGGTGATAAATTCTAATGCTATTTAATACACATGCTAAAACTTGATTCCTATCCTAATTTCACTGATCTCTCTAGGGACACCACATGCACTTGGTTGGATCACTTGGTATCGGATCATGTCCCATTCCCAAGTGAACGATGCGGACACGCATCGGGATGCAAGATGTGCGTTTTCCACAGGCCGCACTGGTGCAGCGACTGTGGGCCGATGACACGATGACAGTGGCCATGCCAAACCATGCAGGAGTGGTCCACATCAAATGCCCTCCCCTCCAGGAGGCCACTGTTACAGTGGGGATTTGTGGCTTAAGGCTGTGTGGTGCAGCAGGTGATTGAGCGCGCCTCGGCCACGGGCGCAGCCATCTCGACGAGATGAGCTGTACAGAGCTGGATCGGCCTACTGAAGGGTTGCACGCCAAATGGTGTCGGTTCAACTTACCCTTGGCAGGTGAGATCTTACTGGTTCAGCAGAGTCGGTCGGCTGGTTCTACACCTTCTCGGCAGGGTGGTGGTCCTGCCACCATCGATACGCTGCAGCTGCAACTGCTGTTTCTGCGGTACCATTGCACCTGGCGTCGATGCTGTTAAGGGCGGTATGGCCGCCCCGTGGAGGAGATGCTCGTCCCGGAAATGAACCTGTCCACCAATGAATCGCGTCACCTGGCAGTCTGGAATGGGGCACCTAGGGGTGCGGGCCTCCGACGTTGCAGTGCTGGGCGTTGCAGCATATGGTGGTTAGTCGTCATTCTGGGCACTCTCTGTGGAATCGGACACCCCCACTGGTCGTGGTGCCACCATGGCAGCTGACGACCCAGATGTCCTTGAGGGCATCGGTATTGGTGGACCTGGTAGTCCACGCATGCTTGATGCCGGTGATTGTCATACCATATCGGCCGGGACTACTTTGGTCGGTTGCAACTGACTGGTGTTACCTTGGGGTGCCGCGGTGCCCGGTGTCGGCACTCCTGGCGTGGCCCGTAGGTCGTCACGATGGAATTTAACTTGCCTTCGGGTACCCATTTGGATTATGTAGTCTGTCTTCCCCACCCTTTGTACCACTATGTGGGGTCTACTCCAGCGGTGGTCAAACCCTGCACAGAAATTGGCACGGGTGGCCGACTGCTGGTCTTCTCACATGTAGACATGTAGTGCAATTTACAGCTCTTTTAGGGGACATACGGTTTCTGGCAGCCACTGTTGGACAACCAATCCTGTCGTTCCCTGCCCCATTCGAACATCTACTGGCGGTGTCCTTCTCATGTCTCTGTTTCTGAGGGTCCTGAGTTCATGGTCGGTTGTGGGTATGCATATTCCCCAGGTCGTGCCAGACCATGTCCATATAGTAATTCTACGGGCTAGTGGCTCATGGCTTCGTTCTGTCAGTTTCTCAGGCAGAACAGTATCTCTTGGATGTGGGTGGCCCAGGTAGTGTGGTTATCCCCCACTCGAAGCCGGAACTGCGCCTTGAACTCTTGGTTCCTTCGATATGTGGGATTCCCGAGCAATCCTCAGCAGTCCTCAGCATTCCTCAATAATCCTCCTCGGAAATCCTCACCAATCCTCCACAATCCTCCTCTGCAATTCTCAACAATCCTCAGCAATCCTCATCAGCAATTCTCACCAAACCTCAGAAATCCTCATCACCAATCCTCACCAATCCATAATAATCCTGCTCTGCATTCCTCAGTAATCCTCCGCTTCAATCCTCATCAATCCTCAGCAATGCTCAATAAACATTCTTGCCAATTGTCACCAATCCTCAACAATCATCATATGCAATCCTCAGCAATTCACACAAATTCTTCGCTTTCCTCGCCATTCCCCAGGAGTTATCCTCCACAATCCTCTGCAATCCTCACATATCCTTAACAATCCTTCGTTCAGTCCCAATACCTCAATCAATCCTTCGGTTCGTTATCTGTCCCTTCCCTTAATGGAATTTCTGTCCCCTAAGTCAAGAATGTTTAACGATGTTTTAGCCATAATTTGCCATGTAAAGGTTTTGACTCATGGTCCATGTGTTTGAGATCCAAGCCCCTGAAGCGATTCCTCTTCCTAATCTTGTGTACAATATAAAACAAGCAGAAGAAAATATCTTACAGGTTGGTAGGGGCCCAGACACATTGCATGCCTCTAACATTGGTTAAAAATCACAGTCCTTTTAGACGAGATTATTTCAGAAAATAATTCTAGTCCCATCGCTCAAAGTATTTCTCTTTGGGTAAGACAGCGATTCGTGTTCCATCAGCAATTGTATAAAAAGTCTTTGGGTATGCAAGTTTCTTTTTGAGGTCTGTTTTTTGAAGTTTCCATCTGGAGTTTTGTTTTGAGGTTTTTATTTTCAGGTGTATTTTTTTAGGTTTCTTTTTCATGTTTCTTTTTGTAGTTTATTTCTACCAGGAACTTGTCTTTGGCTCAGTCAGTCTTGCCAGGAACCAGTATTGGGCAGAATTAGTCTTGGGTGGAGTAAGTCTTGGGTGAAGTAAGACTTAGGTGGAGTCAGTCTGGCGGATGAACATCTTGGGTGGTTTCATTCTTGAGAGAGTCAGTCTTGGATGATTGCAGTCTTGGGTGGTTTCAGTCTTGGGTGATTTCAGTGTTATATGGTTTCAGTCTTGGATAGTTTCAGACTTGGGTGGTGTCAGTCTTAGGTAAAGTCAGTCTTGGATGCATTCAGTCACTGGCTAGTATTTTTGGTTGTTATGGTCGTTTGTTATGACAAGCTAGTAATGGTATGTCGTATGAGCTGCGATTTGTTCTCTATTTTTTAGTTCAAGGTCATTGGTGACAATGTCAAGGTCGACAACAACCAATATGGTGGTCGGAGTCATCATTGTAATTTTTCCCTCAATTTTAGGAGCAGAACTGTAGTGCTAATGAGTACAAGAGATAGTGCAGGCCACATTCTCCTCATCTGCAATTTCCTCACAGTGTCGTTTAACACACTGAGCCACATCATATCTTATGCATTTCTCAAGAAACAAGTACATGTATTCAGACAGAAGTTCAAGCTTCAAGACATACACCTTCAGCATTTCATGAAGCTGTAGAATTTAGCATGTCTCTTCAAAATATTGCTTCGAATAAACTGGTTTTGGTAGTGTATGTCACTTCTTTTCCACCCCGCCCATTTTTTAGGTCTATAAAAGCAGCACGTACCACTGCAAATCATCCGAAACTTCTTCCTCTCGTCGTAAGGGCACAGTGAAAATGATGGCATGCTGTTGTAGTGGTTAGAAAATGTTATCAGCTATTGTTACATATGGAAATCTTAAATCACTGGCAGGACATGACAAAGATGCTGAGCTAGCTTCCATACCTACCTATGAAATTCCTTCTCGCATATGCACAACATGAAATACCATCTGTCTACCAACTCCTACCTGCCAATCTGCAACTGGACGAAGAGATTCTTGGCTGTCTCCCATGTGTAGAGTGTTTTCAAGGAAGTGCTACTGTTACAGACACACCACATTCTATGAACTGGTGTAAAACACATCGGGAGAGTGCTGCAGCAGCAAAATAAAAAAAATAAGGTACTTCCAGCATTGAAAGATGTACAACTCTAAAGAAGATTGGTTTGTCTGATTGGTGACTTCGTGGGTTAGACAGCGAGCGGACTGACTAGGCCTTGTATAAGAGTCCATCAACTATGCAGTTTTGAAGCTACATAGCCAGCAGACATCTAGTGAAGCACTCGAGATGGACAACCTAAACTGCTTGCTGTGTAGTGTTAATAGTATATAAGCATGCATAATGTAAGAAGGTTGGTAAATCGTCAATGATAGATGAGGCGGAAAGCAGATCGACACGACTAGAGTCATCTACTGATACTGTGTAATATGGATGATCAATCTGAGTAAGGATATGTCAACATCAGAAATGGTGCCGCGAAATTCCATGGACTCTGGGATTCGAAGTTATGCAACAGCAGCAGTAGAGTGCAAGTATTGTGGCAAGACATTCATGAATAGCTCTAATGCCAGGCAGCATGAAGTTAGCAACTGCTTTTTCAGAATGTTGTACAAGATTTATCCATGTGGTAACTGTAGTGTGGTACATGCGAATAAGAGTTGATTGAATGCTCACAGCAGGAACTGTTCTACAAAACAATGTCTGAAATATATAGGAATAATGTTTGTCGATGAACAATAAGTTTGAGAGTGGAACTATTATTATTTTTTTTGACAAATCTATAAAATAAAATTAAAGTGTACAAATTACTTCTGTGTTAATAGTTTATTTTAATCCCCTATTAATATTAAGCTGTTCAAGAGAAACGATTAAGACTAACCTGTGGTATGTGTACATCAAAGATGTTATTCATTTTAGCATCGAATATTCATTTCTTTGTCTGATGGCTGTACACTGTGTCTTGATACGCACAAATACTTGTAGGCTGTGAGGTTATACGAGCATTAAATATATGTATATGCATGCTTAGTAATAGCTATTGGCATAGATTCTTGTGAAAATTTGAATGCTATTTAGAAAATAAATATGGAACTTTGTGGAAATGATTTATTTCGACTAATGATTAAAGGTCGTTAAAGGTGGAAAGACTCTACGAGAATTTTTATAAATGGCATTAATTATTGTGAGAGGTTTGGAATGCAACTACAAATATAAAAAAAAATTATTTCTTTTCTCCTAAGTACATGTGATTGGTTTCAATATGTATAATATACAGGAAGCTGCATAACCTTGGAAATTCTCAAATTATATTCAGTCTCCATAGGAATCACTTTGGCATAAATCTGGATGTATGAGTTCTATCTGCTTTAAAAACGAAGCAAGCTTCTGAAGGTATGAAAATCGAGTACTGAGCATATTTCTATATGCACAGCTTATTCGATTATCTTATCGTTAGATGGAAAAAAAGTGTTGCTTTTTTGACGACACATCTTTTTATAAATGATGGTGTGTAAAAAGCCAATTTTCGAAAATCTACTGACCTCCGAACTTCCACGGTGTTATGGAAGTGGTATGACATTTAATAGAAACAATAATTTTGAATATGCTTTACAAAAGATGTAAAGGTAGTGTTATATTGTCTGGATGGTATTATTGGAATGTTTTGGAACGTGTGGTCTCTCGACATGGTCGTGCCTTTTTTTTTAATGATATGTCTTTGTGGCCAGTGTGACATGATGGCATGGTTGTTTATAAGTATTTGATTTTGAATAGTTTCATAAGAATGGCTAGTTGGTATGTTCTGACAGTATGGCCAGTGGGTATTGTCAGATGGAATGATCAATTTATATGGTCTGTTAGTAATTGTAAGTCGGAATGATTGGTTGAAATATTTCGGTTCGATGGTTGCTATGAATTGCCTATATGGTTTGTTGGTTTGCTGGTATTGTCTGATGATAAGAGTTTTTCAAATCGATCGTAATACCTGTCCAAATGGGATGTGTGGTGTGATATGGTCTGCGAGTTTTGATAGTTAGAATGTTTTCTGCTGGAACATTTGATTTGCTGGTCTGGTAGTATGACCTAGTGATATGACATTTCATGATGGCTGGTTCGCTGGCGAGGGTATACTCTATGGAGTGATGGTATTATCTGATCACATGGTCTCTATTACATGATGAAATAGTTTGTCGAAATAATTCGTTGGAATATTTCATAGGAATGCCTGCATGGTAGCTTTGTTGGCATGGCTGGTATGAAGGCAACTGTTTAGTATAGCTTATTTGGCCTGATGGAATGGACTGTAGGTAGCGACTGATATTATGGTCTGTTCATGTAGTCGGGGTAACACATGTTAGGATATTTTGGCCGAAACATTCTGTAGGAATAACTAGTTGGCACGTTTTTGGCAATTGCTATTTTATGAAATCAAATATTATGCTTTAGTTTAAACATTGTTTCGTTGGGTATTTAAAGGTTTGGGCCATATAGTTGGTTGATATGGTATTAACTACGGTTGGGTGGTAGGGAATACTGGTCGGCAAATTTAATTAACATTATGGTGATAGGAGTGACGGGCCTGTTTCTAGCAAATGAAACATGGTCTTAACAGACTGCAGAAAAGAAATAAATAATTTAAGTTTGAAAAATGCTTTTATTATCGTGGTAAAGTTATGACAGTATTGAAAATTTATATATAGGTGAGACTATGCGTAGCCTTGTCGCTGATAATTTCCCTGGAGTGATATTTTATGGAGACATTAAACAATTTTCAGCAATGTATCTGCATTAATTCAATCACCGCAACCTGCTCCACATCCACATCCAGCTCTACCTCTACCTCGACATCCACATCCATCTCCATATCCACAACCACATCCACATCCACCTCCAAATTCACATCCACATTCATCTCCACCTCCACATCCAGATCCACCTCCTCACTACCCTCCTCCTGTTTGATTTGCTGGTCTGGTGGAATGTCTTGCTTTTATGGTCTATTTGTAGGTTGAAATGTATGGTTTCATTTGTGGTTGACTTGTTTTGGTGGTATGTCTTGCTTGTTTTGTTTTATTGGTATGATAGTAGCAATTTTTTTGGAATGTGTGATTCTGGATATATATAGTATGTTGGGCTTCTGGTAGACGAAGATTTATTTTTGATAGAATGACTTACCTATTTGTCTATGGATGTTGCATTTTGTATGGCTGGATGGTATTCTTGACTAATGGTTGTTCATACAACTATTGTGATATGGTCGGTTGTTAAGAAGGAAGGCGGGATGTATGATGGCAGGTATGGTGGTTAGTATAGATGGTTGAAATGTATGGCTTGAATATTAGGTTAGTCAGTCTGACAATATTAATGATACTGTATGGACCCTGTGCACTATTGTCGTAGGTAGTTAGTTTTGGTGATATGTTTTGTATGGCCCCTATATATATATTATATAAATATATATATGTGTGTGTGTGTGTGTGTTTTTAATAGGCTCAATGTTATGACTTCATGGTATATTTTTTGTTGTTATGTATCGTTAATATCATGACTGGAGTATGCTTGGGTTGAGCAGATTATATATTTGGTTTTAATGCTATTGTTTTTTTCGGTATTAGTGTATATGCTTGGCTTCATGTTGATATGGTTGGTATGGTTAGCTGGTATGGTAATCACTGTGATTGGTAGATATATTTACATGAAATGTTGGTAAGGTAGTGTTATGGTGAAAGTTATTATATGTGTGGTACTCAGCACCACTGGGGTTATCGATATAATTATTTGATATGCTGGAGATAGGATACCTTGTAGGTTGTGTAGGTGTGGTTATTGATATGGATGACTAGTATAATTGACTGTTTTTTTGGTTGATATGGTAAATGCTATTATTGTTCTATATGCTGGAGGGATGGTACCTACTGTGTTTTGGGCAGTGTGGTTAATTGTATAGATGATAACTATAATCGGCCGGCTTGTTGGTGTCGATATGTTTGGCATGGTCTTTGGGTAAATGGTTGGAATTGTTCGTCAATTGGTATGAGCAGTATTAAGTGAGTTATTGGTATGCTGTATTGCTTATAATGAAGCATATGTACTGTGTGACTGACATATTCTAGGTTGTGGTCAGTACAGTGCTGCTGGTCGCTAGGATTATTGCTATTTTGTTGGTATGCTGGAGGTATGGTGGCTAGCATGGTTATTGCTATAGATGGTTTGCATAGTCAGCTGGTTTGTTTGTTGTTATGTTTGTGGGTATCTTCTTCGTCCTCCTCTTTGCCCTTCTCTCCCCTCCCCATCATCCACACATATGCGATGGTCTATGGGTATTAATGATTGGAATATTTTGCTGGAATATTTTAGTTGGTGCGAGCTGTATGGTATTTTAGGTAGTATTTAGCGAAGTATATTTGTCTGGTGTCTGTTGGTACACCAGATGGTATGAATAGCAAGTATAATTTTGATATGGTTTGTGTGGACTAAATAGTTGAGGTATGCTTCAGTTATAGTGTGTGGTATGGATGGTGAGTATACATGGTGTCGGTCGGCAGTGAAAATGGAGTGGGTGATAGGTTATGGGTTGGCCTCAAATGTGTAGTTGTTCGAGCAATTATGGATGGTATGATTGGTGTGTTGGGTGATATGGTGGATTGGTATAACTGAGTTTTTCTTATCTTGTAGGAGATGGTATGTTGGTAGTTCTGGTATCAGTCGGTAATGATAGTTTGACAGAAAGTAGGAATATTTGTGTTATGGGTTGGTCTGTACTGTAAATTTGCTTGGCACACTTGGGTTATGAGGGATAGTATTACTGGTATGTAGTGTGGTATGGTTTCCAGTATATCTGTCTGGTGATTGTCAGTGTATATCAAATGGCATGGACAGTATGTGCGCATCGGCGAGTCCTGTAATGGTAAGGTATGCTTGAGTTAAAGTGGTTGGTATAAGCAGTCAGTGTATTTTACTGGTGTCAGTCGGTATGGTGGATGGTATGGAAAGAATTTAATTGTGCTAAGGTGTTTGAAATTTCTTCGAATAGTATGGAATGTGTGTTTGCTTGGCATGTCTGGTGTATTTTTTAGTATTATTGGATTATATTGTGACTAGTATAGTTTGTCTAGTGTCAATTGACAGAGGAGATGTAAGGGGTGTTAGGTTATGGGTTGGTCTGACCTGTATGGTTGCTTGGTACACTTGAGTTATGATGGATTATAGATGGTGAGTTGGGAGGTATGGTTGATTAGTAATGACTGAGTTTTTCTTGGGTCATATGAGATGGCATGGCTGGTAAATTGAGTGGTCTGGTGTCAATTGGTTATGTTAGGTTGACAGATGGTAGGAATTATTGTCGCATGGGCTGGCCTGTAATGTTGGTTGATTAGGTAGATGTTATGGTTTATTAGTATGGCCGAGTTTTTTTCTTGAGTCATAGAGAATTATGTGGTTGATTTGTACGACTTGAATTTTTCTTATGATACAGTGGACAGTATGGTTCGTTGGCATGTTGTGAGGCATGCAGGGATATGTTTGCTTAGTATATGTACTATTTTATTTGGTAAGTTAGCTATAATTTTTCTATATAGTGGTAGGGTAATCTATGTAATTATGTGAGGTTGAGTCAGGTTTTATTTTCTTTGAAGTGTGGTAGGTTAGGTCAGGACTATAGCTTTGTTAGAGTATGCTTGAAGGGTAGTGTATGTTGGAGGAAACTAATTTTGTATTTGGCAGTATAAACCGTGAGCTATGCTCTGATTGGTTAATGTCTAGAGCCCTCAGCCAATAATAAACATTCTCTGTTAGCTATTGTTCATCTCGTGTGTGTTGTTGTTGTGGTTAAAGTTCGTTAAATAAAACTTACACTTCTCGATCTGCTGTGTGTTCTTTGTGTTAATAATTCAACAGGTTATGGGCCCAGATGCACCAGTAACTCACGCAAGTAAAAGTAAAACATCTTTAAAGTAAAAAACATCGAAATGGGTGAGTACGAACATTTTATCAACAACACCGAGAAGTTGACCGATTGTGCATAATTTCCTCTCTGGAAGTTCGAGATAAACATCTTATTTGAATCAAAAGGCCTCATTGATATTGTTGAAGGTAAAAATAAGCTACAAGACGTTGCAAATGACAAAACGAAACAAGAGTGGAAACAGAAAGATGCCAAAGCCCGTCAGGCCATTGTAGGTACTTTGGACAAGAAACATCGATCCCATCTTCTTTCTTGTTCTACGTCTCATGAAATGTACACTAAAATATGTAATATATTTGAACGTGACACAGAACATCAGAAAAACGCGACTTACGAACAATTTTTTGCCTATAAATTTGATAGCAGTAAGGACATGGCAGTAAACTTAAGTAACCTAGAAAATATTCGTTTTCGTCTCAATTCCCTTTCAAAAGACAAGATTGACGACGAAATGTTAATGGCTAAGATAATGTCGTGTCTTCCTTCAAATTATGACACGTTCATAACATCGTGGAATTCAACCCCTAAAACTGAAAAAACTCTCGAAAATCTGACGGCAAGACTTCTAAATGAAGAATCACGAAAATCAGAGAGTAACGCCACAGCCCCCGCTGCTTTCTACGGTGGAACAAAACGCTCTACTCGTCCTTGGCAAAATTTCAACAAAGGGCAAAACCGCCAGGACGATTTTCCTCGTAAAAATGACTCTCGCTTTAATTATGGGTGTAAAATATGTAAAAAGAAAAATCATGAAACCAAAGATTGCTTCTTTCGTGATAAAAATCGCGGTAAAAATCATGACAAAAACCAAGCAGCATTTTTAGCTGAAGACAAGTCAAATTCAACCAAGCAGAATGTTACTACCTTTGTGGTCGACAGTGGCGCAAGCGTTCATATGATCAAAAATGATGAACTGCTGACCCAAAAGCGTCCTAATGACACAGAAATCACAGTTGCTAAGGGCAACAGCACAATTCGCGCTGTTAGTGCTGGAAAATTTGAAACCCCGGAATGCAAACTAAGCAACGTTCTGTATGTGCCAGATCTTTCTAAAAATCTTCTCTCGGTCAATGCAATTACCAAAAGAGATGGTAAAGTTGTTTTTGAGGACAATAAAGTGGAAATTTATCAGGGTAAAGAACTTGTTTACACTGGAACCAAAAACGCTAGTGGACTCTTTGAAGTAAAAATGGGTTCTCAGCAAGAAGCCCTGATTGCCTCAAACAATAATAACGCTATGTGGCATAGAAAGCTCGGACACTTGGGACCAAAATACCTCAAGAAACTTGTGAAACTCTCACATGGTGTAAAACTGACAGATGCTGACCTAAAACCACTTGAATCTTGTGAAGTCTGCCTCAAGGCTAAAGCTTGCCGTAAACCCTTCGGTTTCAATCGTGCACGTGCAACGAAACCTCTAATGATACTTCACACAGATGTAGTAGGACCCCTGGAGACACCTACTTGGGACAACTACCGATACTTTGTGTCAGTCATGGATGACTGGTCACATTTCTCAGCAACGTTTCTCCTGAGGAGCAAAGATGAAGTAAAACAGATATTGAAAAATTACATCACAAAAATTGAAAACAAATGGTCATCAAAAGTTGAAAAAATTCGCCTTGACAATGGTGGAGAGTATGTTTCAAAGGATTTCAAGGAGTATTGCGATGAAAAGGGTATCGAGTTAGATTATACTCCGCCGTATACACCTCAGCTCAATTCTCATGCTGAGAGACTTGGCAGGACTTTAATGGACAAAACCAGAGCATTACTTTTCGATTCTGGAATGGAAAAAGACATGTGGGGAGAAGCCCTTCTCACTGCAACATACTTACAAAACCGCAGCCCTACAAAAGCCATAAAACTAACACCTGCGGAACTTTGGTTCAATAAAAAACCTGACTTGTCTCGCCTCCAAATCTTTGGATCAGTTGCGTATTCCAAGGTACTCTCTCACACTAAGAAACTGGATCCGAAAGTTAAGAAATACATTCATGTGGGCTACACCAGCAACGCCTACAGATTGTGGAATCCCGAAAAACAACAAATCATTGCATCCAGAGATGTCTACTTCACTAACCAAGACGTAAAACAACCTGAAGAAATAAAAAAAACTGTGAGTCTTGACTTTGATGAAGATGAAGACATCAGCTCCACAAAAGACGATTCTCTCTCAGACAAAGACGACGACGAGGAGTATGAGGACGAAATCTCTCAAAAAGAAGAGGAAACCGAAGTCACAACTGATACTCCAAATACATCAGATGCATCGTCAGTTCAAGAGACCCAAAGGAGATCGAAGAGGACTAAGAAATTGCCAGACAAATTGAGCGATTATCACCTAAATCTGGACTCTTTAGAAGAACTCCAAGAAAGCGCTCTCTTGTCATACAAAGAAGCTGTCTCGTGCAAAGAAAAACATTTTTGGCTTCAAGCTATTGAGGATGAGAAACAGTCCCTTGCAAAAAACGACACCTGGACTATCGTCGACCGGAAAGCTGCCGAAAAACAGAAAATTCTGACGAACAGATGGGTTTTTCGTATAAAAGACGACGGCAAATACAAAGCCCGACTGGTCGCAAGGGGTTGTGAGCAAACACTTGGCTACAACGAAGAGACCTACAGTCCTGTTGTAAGCAGTGATGCTTTGCGACTCATTCAAGCTTTGATCGCTCGAGAAAACCATCATATCACAAAAATCGACATAAAATCAGCATTCCTATACGGAAAAATTCTAAATCCTGTATACATGGAGATACCAGAAGGCTGGCAAAAACCTAAAAATAAAATTTGCCGACTGGAAAAAGCCCTCTACGGACTCCGTGAAGCTCCGCTTAGGTGGAACAAACGTTTCTCTGAATTTCTCATGAAAAGTGGACTAAAAGCTCTCAAAAATGAACCTTGCATTTTCAAAAACGCAGATTCAACCTTGCTTCTTGCCATCCACGTAGATGATGGAATTATCGCTTCTGACAGTGAAGATAAAATAACACAACTACTCGCTCAGCTGACTAAAGAATTCGAGATGACTGCTGTGAAAAATCCTGTAACTTTCCTTGGACTAGAAGTCACACATGAAAAAAACGGTCTAAAAATTTCACAAGCCGAGCATGTCAAGCAAGTGCTCAAGAAGTACAGAATGGAAAGTGCTAAACCCGCAACCACACCATTCGTCAAGCAAGCTACCAACGAAGATGGTAATTTGGTCACCGGTTTCCCATTCAGGGAGGCTGTTGGGAGTCTTTTGTACATCTCAACGAAAACTCGACCGGACTTGGCCTATGCTGTAGGTATGAGCAGTCGACGTGTGGAAAAGCCCACGCAAGATGACCTCACCAACCTAAAAAGGACACTCAAATACCTAAAAGGCACTATCAATGAAGGTATTCGCTACTCGAAAGACTCTACTGATGAAATCATCGCCTATAGTGACTCCGACTACGCAGGTGATACCGAAAACAGAAAAAGTACGTCAGGGTATATCATTTACTACGCCGGAGGTCCTATAAGTTGGAGTTCGAAGAAGCAGCCCATCGTCGCCACTTCAAGCACAGAAAGTGAATATATTGCAGCTGCTGAATGCTGTAAGGAAGTAGTGTACCTTAAAAGTCTCTTTGAAGAACTCACAGGAAAAACCATAACAGCTACGATTCATGTTGATAATCAAAGCGCTATAGGTTTGGCTAAAAAGGGTAATTTTAACAGAAAAAGTAAACACATTGACGTTCGCTTTCATTACATAAAAGAATTGATTGAAAATAAAATCATTCACATTGAATATATTCCAACAAGCAAGCAAATTGCAGATTTGCTAACCAAAGCATTGGGTCCAAATAAATTCCAAGATTTTAAAAAACAGATGATTGGATTGTAAGCTTAAAAAAAAAAATTTTTATTTGTGAATTTAATTTATGAAAGTTAAGCTTACCCTTCTATTGCCTTAAGTTAAGCTTAGTATTTTGTAATTGAAATCTTGATAGCTAAGATGTGATATTCGTGTGAAATCATTTTTTCTTATATACAAATGTTTGCATTTACAAATTTTTGAAATATTGTGATTACAAAATTAAGAGGGTTGTGTTGGAGGAAACTAATTTTGTATTTGGCAGTATAAACCGTGAGCTATGCTCTGATTGGTTAATGTCTAGAGCCCTCAGCCAATAATAAACATTCTCTGTTAGCTATTGTTCATCTCGTGTGTGTTGTTGTTGTGGTTAAAGTTCGTTAAATAAAACTTACACTTCTCGATCTGCTGCGAGTTCTTTGTGTTAATAATTCAACAGTATATGCCAATAGGAATAAAGGTGTATGGAAATAAGTCCGACATTTTTTATGGGTGTTTAAGTACTATGCATAAAGTGAAAATACCTGCATGAATGAAAAAAATATAAGTAATGTATGACATGATAAATGTATAAGTTATATATAAAGTTGAGGTCCTAAGACGAGCTTGCTTGGTGACTAAGAAAAATGAATTCTTAGATAGTAGCCTAAAATAAAATGAGGTCATCAGATGTGAAACAATATTGTTGTTCGAGGGGAGGTTAAGTTAGGTCAAGTTAGGTTATGTTAGGTCAGGTTAGGTTATGTTAGGTTATATTAGGTTATGTGGAGTTTAAGCTACATTGAGTTGGGTTAGGTTAGTTCAGGTTAACATGACTAATTTTTTCTTAATTCTACGCAAGGTGTACATTTATTCTAAGTTCTATGTAAGTGAAAAAATATTCTAAGTCCCTCCACAAGAGAAAACTTTTACAAGCCCTGCACAAAGTTGGAATTTTTCTAAGTCCGATGCAAGGTTAAACATATTCTAAGTCCCGCACAAGGTGGAACGAAAGTGGCTGAATGAAAATCTTTACAAGTCCAACAGAGATGGCTGACCACAGTAGACGAAATTCAAGATCGTGGGGCGGAGCACAAGCAGCATAGTGGGTAATCATCAGGTGACTAAGGTGGAATGACAGAGCATGATGTCAAGATGTCTGTGTGGAGCAAGGGCGACAAAAATGAAAAAGATTAATAGAGTATGAGGAATTGGAATACAATATGATGGATGGAAACAAAATGGTGCTTCAAGATAGCAGCCAGAAACAAGAGGGTGCTTCATGATGGTGGTCGGAAATAAGATGGCAGTGGAAAACAATACAGTGCCTCGAGATGGTGGCCAGAAACAAAATGGACACCAGAAATGCGATGGCAGTGGTGACATCAAAGGTCAAAGGTCACAGATCCAGATCCAGATTTTTTAATCATGTGCCAGAATCGATCACAAATCTACTACTAAAGAATATCGTGTTTTATTTCGTTATCATTTTGATTGTAATTTCTTGAAGATTGTAACAGATTGGTTTTAATATCTTTTAATGGCTTTGAGGTGCAGGGTGCAAACTTATAATGCAAAGGTTAAGGGTTCAATCGCCACTCAGTCTTTGCGGTAATTCTATAACTTAGGTGTTTTGGTGCCCACATAAAGGTTATAATGTACAGCAAGTTGTAAAATAACTAATAGGAGCCAAACCCAGTGTACTGGTCTCGAATAAATGTTGAAGACTGTTTACAGAATTAAGAAACTGGATGGAAGCCTAAAAGTTGTATCACCAGACACAGAAAAATCTCACCTACATTAATGATTGGCACCATCATTAGTGTAGGGAGAAAACCTAAAAAAAAATCCTTTCCATAATTTGTGACAAAATAGAGAGATGGAGAGAGGCCATCCCACATATTGTGGTAAGAAACTTCTCCAAATTGAGTTTTGCCAGTTTGAAAAGTTCCACAAATAATATACAACATGTTTCGGAAACATGTGACCAAACTGTGTCAGGGTATTGCCCTCATAACACACATGGCCACAGTGATGTCGCAGCTACGTCTCAATGTATTATTATCGTCACAGTCACCATGCGACGTCGTATTAACGTCACAAACACGACATTATTTTGCCATTTTTTGCGACATCATGGAGACATCGCCTGACTCTTGTCATTGTTATCACATTCCAACTGTGATGTCACAGAAACGTCTCTGGGTGACGAAAGTCTCTTTGGAAATAAGTGATCATTTCACTGTTTTAAAATATCCATAATTTGCTTAATTGTTTTTTAATAACCACACATTAAAATTTTAATTTTTTATGTGATTTGCTATGTTCATTCTTTGCAGTTTTTGAAATATGAAGCAATAAAATATATTGTGATTTTGAATAATGTAATATCTTTATCTTATTTAGTAAATAGTACATTTTGTTGTTGTGGTAACTTGTGACGTTAGAGTGAGACTGTAAATAATATTTGGAGCTTCACTGTGTTGATGGTTGGTATCATAAAGTGTTACATTTGTAAACATGATATGTACGCAGTTTACCCGAAAAATAATTCGTGCGATATATAGGTAATAATGTTTCATTCATGTGTTTACATGGATTTGGCCCAACATGGTGTGGAGTTAGCCTGTCGGAAGTTTGGTAATTTGGCTTATTTCTTTATTTCACACTCTGACTATCCCTTAAGAAGTTAATACTCAGGGATATAGGTCAGCATAGACATGGATCACAAAAAATTAGTTTTTTTAGATTACAAATTAATTTTTGGAATTTGGGCTCCGCCTCCATAACCTCAATGGTGCGATATATACCTTAAAATAATCGCTAATTGATGGAGTTATTTTGGCAGGAAGTCTGATGTTAAATATTATAATGTTATAAAATGACTTAAGTTTAGCCTGTCGTTGTTTACTTTGCTATTTAGCTATATGATTACTAAATATCAAGAAAAAATATCTTCTCGGACAGTAAAGATTTAAGTAATTGAGGACGTCAGCAATGTCGGGTGGGATTTTGTACGATGTAAACTTGTACCGGAATTTTGAGCAGAGTGGTGGGTTATGTTAGTTTGAGGTGTAAGGAAAGTGACTCGCTTCTATTTCAGGTAAGTTCAAGCTGAAAAATTAGTGATTCACACTCTAGTTAAAGTCACTTTAAGCTGCAAACATCACTTTCTAGTTTTGTGGTTAGGCTGGTAAGGTTAAGAGAAAAAATGTTATAATAGTTTCCTTTAAATTCATTCTTGGGGAATTCTTTGTGTTGCAGCAATATTTTTTGTGTTATTTTTCCTTTTTGTGTTCCCCAAACCCAAAGTATAAAAAAATTACCATTTGTAGAACAAAATATCAATTGGGTTCAGTAGGTTTGTTTACGTGATATACTATTAGTATTGTCTGAGAGAAAGTGATATTTTTCACTAGCAGCAAAGTAACAGAAAAGGGCAGGACAACACAAACTACAAAGAGCAGAGAACTAGTTCTCATTATTTTCATTACATATTGCACATAGCTTCGTGTAACATTTACAGGATACCCACACATTAACTCATCACGTTGTGCAAAAATTATTACATTTCGCAAAACGACTCTCAATAGTCTCCTACTTTGTCTAGCTTGTTCTGCAATTTCAGCTGTACCTCTGCAAAAAAAGAGCACAGAAAACTGTGTTTTATAGCAGAAATAGAAATTGCTGCTGCCATCCGAACAACATACAAAAAATACTTACAAGAACACATCAGAAATAGTGACAAACTGGCACAGTAGCATACTATGTAAACACACAAGCTATTAAATTCATTTTACTTGCTCGTTTAACTTAGGGGTTTTCAGTCCCCACAATCTTGGATTTACGGAATAATTTCTATAAATTTGCATTATTTTTATTGTTTTATGGTTTGACACAGCACAGGGGTTTGTCCTCTTAATTTTCTGAAGTAGGCCTAGGTATTTATTGACTAATGTCACCATTATAATTTTCTGTAATCGCCCACAATAAATTATTTCTGGTAATTATTAACACTGGCATTACCCAAAAAATAAAAAATAAAAAAGTTATAACATCTTAACTACTCTCGGGTATTAAAATATAAGCTTTTAAAAAAAAATAACACTTCAATCAAAATAACTTCCAAAATACACTTAATATTTAGTAGTCATTTTGCTTCCAACGTATATTCTGATATCCATATCACGCTCAGCTGTTTAGCATTATCCACATTAAAATTACAATAGAGTTCTTTATAAGACACTAGCGACCCAGCCCAGCTTCGCCCGGGTAAAATTTAGTTTTTACAATGATACACTAATTAATAAATTGGGAAAAGATAATTACTGTATTATATGATAGTAAATTAGTAAACTACTATCATATATAACATACATACACATCACACCTGTCTACCAGAGGGATAGGCAGAGATTATAGACCTCCATTTACCATGATCCTGACATACCTACCTCCTTCGCTTTATCCACATCCATACATCTCTAATATAACAATATAATGTGATAGTGGCTTAGAAAATTTCTTTGTATACAACATTAATCGTTCTGCCTCCGACCGCCAGCACAAAGAGATTTCTGTTTGACATGACATGCGAAAGGGTTATGTATAGTTGTCCATGTTAAAAACATGTTCCACTAAAATTCATTCCAACCACATTAATTGTTTGACCCTGAGCCTTAGTTGTGGTCATAAAAAACCAAATTTTATTGGAAATTGAACTCTTTTAAAATTAAAAGGCAAATGCGAGGTAATCATTAGTATTATAGTTATTAAAACAGTTTCTCCAGTACCGCAGCCTGTCAGAATAGTATCTTCAATAAGATAACTTTTAAACTTTTTATTTATAAACGAGTCCCGTAGCATAATTTTGGTGGATTTATATTTCGCAATAAAATTATGGGAGCTCCAACTTCTAAAATCAGTTTGTGTGGTGGCATGCAGGAAGGATAAAATTAATTAAGAAATTATGTGGGGTAGTGCACAGCTTCTTCCCTGTCGAGTAGTGTATCGACTGAGTAATATACTTGTGTTTGCGCATTGAATTTTGCGAGCACTAATTCATTAATTTTTTTGACTTGTTCATTATTAGGCGATAATATCGCTCTTTCTTTGAACCACGATAGAGTCTTATGTGAAAGGTCGCATATTTCATAGTATATGTTATATATCAGTTGTTGGTGGTCGGTGACTGAAACACATATATCACTATTGAGAGAAATTTTCCACAATCCGTTGGAAGCTCTCCATTTCCGACTTTCAGTAGCATGTCAGCAAACTTCCAGTTATCTTCTGAAGACATTAGTACTGACGTGGCATCTTTTACCAGAGCGGGTTGGATGTTAGATTTTGCCTGGCGCCATACCTCAGTGGAGAACTAATGAATTAAGGGTCGTGCGGTCGATGGCCCAGGGGCACTGATGAACCCTGCGTCAGTTGGTTGATGAGTTGTACTTACTGTTGCACTTTGATATATAATAGCGAGACTGTCGGCCGTTAAGTACGCCTGAACTACATCAATGAAAACACTGGTGATGCTAATGAGGTTGCCATACAATGACTAAACACTCTATCACTTGTGAGTTGTTTTTATTGCCCTTGTTACAAATTAATAATGTATGAATTAAATACAAAAATTGCCTCGGCCCTTATGCGGCGAAAAACACGTGGTTTTAGTTGAAAAACGCGATTGCATTACAAACTCTCTGATAAGAGTACGGTGGCTCTCCCTTCAGTATTTAAACAAATAAAAGAAATGTTCCGGTTAATTAATTGGATACTATTGTAGTGAAAATGATTTCAGCCTAACATGCCGGTATTGAGGGTCTCATGGAGCGAGAGACTTACTCTTCTGGTCTCGTTCAGGTGCTGCGATGAACTGGGGCGAATGTAGTCGGCTTCCGCAACAAGTGGCATGAAGCGAAGCCAAGCGGTGATATATTGAAACACAAAAATGATACTGAATATGATTATGTGATGAAAAGAGATATGAATTAAATTAAACATAAGAAAACATAATGATTTACATAAATACACTTATAAAAGCTGTTACATTATTTCCTAAACATTTGTATTGCACTTTTTATGATTTTATGTTTGTTGACATTATGTACACTAATAAACTACACTTTGTAGCACTTTCTCTCTGGCACACAAACCAGTTGGTGTGGTGTAGTTGGTGCAGTTGAAACAACTGTGGCAGTCAGAGTGGGCACAAAAGAGCTTGTGAACACGTGGTTCACGCCAGTACCCTCATGTTTGTTTTGAGTGTTAGTTTTGTTACATTGAACCAAATTGTATGCT
Source organism: Clitarchus hookeri (assembly GCA_002778355.1). Lineage (NCBI taxonomy): Eukaryota > Metazoa > Arthropoda > Insecta > Phasmatodea > Phasmatidae > Clitarchus > Clitarchus hookeri. Next base: position 308,732 of record NQII01000482.1, on the reverse strand, counting down.
GTAAAAGACATTTATTATCTACATTAATCGCTTTTAATTATAAATTACTTTATTTTGATAAAGATTAAGTTATTTGTGGATAGAAAAGACAGTAAATATTTTGTTTTCTTTTACTGTGTAATTTAAAAATTGTAAATACTGTTATTACTACTTATATACCAAGATAGATAGATATATATAAACCACATGGACAGGCTGGACCTTAGGAGATCCAAAATGAACTGGTGCACCTCTAATAGGAAAACAAAAACATTGTGCTTGAAGTGCATAGGGCCCTTGCACATGTCGAACCCGTTCCGGGACACACAGTGCCAAGGTCGCGAACCTAAAAGCGCGAGATGTCTCGAAGACGACATCCGGCGGGCCAACTTCTAATGTGTCAGGCGAGCTTGGAGTTGCAGTTATAATGGCAAGAGGGTGCAATTTTGCATAAACTGTTCTGGACTGCGAGCAGTCAAGGGCACCATAGTCTCAGATAGTCACATCTGCAAGTCCACACCCCCTCCACAAGCATAACAATTTTTGGAAACAATAATACAAAATGTTCAAACACGATGATGTGCAAAATATATCACATGTGAAGGCACCGGATACAGGACAATACAGTGTGTAAACTGCACCAAGATTTACCACATCGAGTGCCTTACCGGGCGCGAACACGCGATGGCAGACTGGAATGGAAACAGGTTGTGCGAAAACTTTACCCGGACCTTGTTACCAGTGAAACCTACACCCGCAGACTTTCTCACAGAAGTGTTGTCACCTTGCTGTTGTCCTCAAGACCTATGCAGGCAAATAAATTCAGAAACAGTGGTGTGTGAAAACTGTGGACGAATAACCCATTGACGGTGTGCGACCATGCAGGAATTGCTAAATGTCGCATCTGGCAAATATCGCTGTGCATATTGCACCCCGGCACCGCAACTGAACTGACACTGCCATGCCCACCAGCTCTGTGCGTAGGTACAGTTAGCCAGTACAGCAGCCCGTTGGCACACTCCATGGGCCTACCATCAGCAGCAGCAACCTGGGCAGCACCACCCATGCCACCATCACCAACTTGCTTCATGTGGCCACAGCCACACTCCACAGCTGCAGCTGCAAAACCAACTGCAGCCGCACAGATAACAGCAACAGAGCCAGTCAGCACTCTGGCCTGGTTCCAGTCGCTCCCCACCTTTTCTGGGCTACCCACTGAGGCCCAACCAGATAGGGCGAGATCAATGCGAGAGGCAACCAGCAAGGTGCGTCCTCCCTACGCATGGCGTCATTGTGAAGGGCGACAGTTTCACTGGCAAAGTGACTGTCCACAACATAATTCCAAAGATTTCACACATGCAGATGGTAAATCGATACCGACAGAAAATGACTCGTCGGGGTAGGAGAGCCAACCACTCACTCCCCCCAGTTCACACTCAAAACCTCAACACCGACACCTCAACATATCACTAAAGGCAACCACCAATTTATAGAGATACCAGACATACATTGGTCGATACTGCAGCATCACACAACTTTGTGCATGTCGGTTTTGTTGATGTCGGAAAACAAAAAAGTTAACACAAGTACTGAAGCTCACTACACGGAAGCACATGGGGGAAGCCATGGGCGAGAGAACAATAACAGTCCGAATACGAGGTGTGGCGAGAACCACCATGCCCCTCGTGTCAACTCACCTGCATGAAGATGCCATACTATGTATTCCCTGGCTCAATGAACAGAATACCATTGTCGAGCCAGCAGCACAGAGAATACACTTCAGGCAGAAAGAGCGACGAACTGTGTTTCACCTCGAACCCCGACCCACAAGTTTCGCACCTGCCATCCAGCTGGACGAGCTAGATCACGTAGTATTGCCGGAGTTTCGCAATGCCGTGCAAAAGCTACTTCATGAGCTGTGCGACGTATTTATGGCCCCCGACCCACTACGTCACACGACAGTGGCAGAGCACAAAATACCATTGGAACACGAGTGACCGATCTACGATGCTCGGCGCAGTTATCAGCCACGCCAATGCACGATCATAAATGAACAAATTAAAGAAATGCTTGCTGAGGGCATGATTGAACCCACCCACAGTCATAACAATAGTGCAATAAATCTAGCCCCCAAAAAAAGACGGTATATAGTGTTTCTGCATCGATTTTAGATCAATCAACCTAAGCACCAAAAGCACCCCACCATCATATATAAGCATTATAGACTCATTGCATACACTCGGCCGAGCCAAAATCATGAAGTCACAAGACCTCCGCATCGGGTACTGGCAGGTGCCAATAAAACCAGAGAACGTGGCTAAAACAGCCTTCACCGCACCAGATGGGCGGAGATTTCATTTCTGTGCAATGCCTTTCGGGCTTAAATGTACGCCTGCAATGTTTCAGGCCATGATGGTCTGAGTACTCAACGGGTACATAGGTGACTTTGCCCTCCTATATTTGGATGATATAGTGGTGTGGTCGGAGACATGGGAGGGCCACATCAAGCACCTGTCACTGGTATTAAAGTGGCTAGCAGTTAACAAACTAACATGTGCCAACTGGAATTGCCATATATGAAAGCCTTGCATTCAATTTTTCGGACATCTGGTGGACGAAAATGGCAGCCAACCAACCCCCGAATAGCTTGCAATCATCAACGATTAAGCAGTACCACGCACACATAAACAATTGAGAAAATTTTTCGGCTTGGTAAACTTAATAATAGAGTACATCCGCTACTTCGCCATAGTAACCATGCCACTGACAGATATTCTTTCCTTCAACCGGAAATAGCAGAGGACCGCAGAACATTACATGTGCTTCGCGGAACTGAAAGAAAAATTCTGAGAATGTATCACTTTAGCCCACCAAGACCCGAGAAAACACCTGTACCTCCAAACAGACGCGACTAAGAAGGGTTTGGAAGCCATATTATTTCAGCTCGGGAACAATCAGGAGCGGCAGATAATCGATTACTGCAGCACAAAAATTGGACCAACGGAGCGTAGCTACGACGTGAACGAGCGCAAGTGCCTCGCTGTAGTGTGGGCAATTTCCATTGCACACGCATGTGACATCGCAAGTTTAGTGGAGACCGAGTTCCATCCCCACTGAGCTACACCAGAATACTGATTACTGACAACGGCGCACAGTTGACAGGGAGACAGTGGCACGATCAGTGTACCATGAGGGGAGTAGTTCATCACACCACAGCCATTTACCATCAAAGGGTTAACCCAATAGCACGTCAAAACCAGGATTTCAAGAGACAGTTGCACCTGCAGGTTGGGAAAACCCACGCGACTTCGGCCGAACACCTGCCAGCGTCTCCATTTACTATCAGGAGGTGTGTGAATCTCGTTACAGGCCAATCACCTGCCAGAGTACTGCAGGGCCGAGAAATACTGCTGCCCTGTCGATTTGCCAATTGGCTCATATAGAGTGCGGGAAAAGCCAAGGGCATCACAGCCCGGCGACAGCACCACTAAACATACCTGCATTCTTCCCAGAGAAATATCAGGCATATTATATAGCAAAATTGGTATTGGAAACCACATGCCCACTGCACAGATTGAAACCTGGACAACTTGTGCATGTCTGCAAGAACAAATTATCCAGTAGCATGAAGAATTATTGCACAGGCTTCATCCCTAAATGGAGCGGACAACATAGAGTGGTGAGACCACTAAAATGCACCACATATCTCATCAAAGTGAGTAACTGAAGGAGGCTCGATATACACAGTGACGACCTGCGACTGGCAGTAGAGGAGGCCAGCATCGAGACGCCAGGTGCCGCGACGTCCAACCAGGAGGGCGTCCAAACAAACAACGAGGCAACAACACCAACTGCCCCAAGCGACAAATCGGATTCATCAAGCCCTGAAACTGATGGGAGCGCCCTCAGGCACCTGTTTCTGTCTGCGACGCCCAGCATGTCTACGCCCACCAGGGAAGCAGCAGAAGCACAGGAGCACTTCGGAGAGCCGTCCCCACCAGACAACAACACATCAACAGCAAATACTTCAGACCCGATCGGGCCAGCCTGCAATGTAATGACACTCTACATCATGATGCCCTGTATCACGATGCCCCTCTTCATGATGCCCACCTCCCAAGATGTTGCCGATGGTGAGCCACCAGGGACACCTGTGAGTGGGATCTCCTTACAGGTAAACTCCTTGCCCAGCTGACTACGATACCTTCGAAGCGCCACTCAACAGCTGACACTACATCGGCACAGCGAGGGAGGAATGTATCGGGCCTAGACAGCCTGACTGCAGGGCAACCTCCCCCCACCCCCTTGCAATCACCGCAGACATGTGGCACCCAAGCACATGCAGCAGCAGCAGAAACAAGATGGCAGGGGAGGGGGCCTCCGCTCCTCCCCAATCTCCAAGCGGCCTCGCGACATAAATAATGAGTGGCATGCACTGTCTGCAGAGGGGCCTCCTCCTTCCCGGCACGGGTGCTGTGGCCCGTCATCACTGCCGGGGTATTGACCTTGAGCCAGCAGCAGCTAGCGCCACGCCATGCTCACACAGTTCTTACCAGCTGAGGCCAGTCGACGACTGGAGCCACCGACCACCTATTTTGCCTGATTGCATGATGGGCTACCTGAGGGACTGCAGGATCAAGCAGTCACCGAAGAGGGGGGCGTTTGACATGAAGCAGGCATCTATGTATGCTCTCATGACTACTTGCACCTCCACTGTCACTTATACAATGTATCCGACACAGGGCCGAAGCGAACATCTGACAACAAGCATGCTATAATGTCCCGGCCAAAATGGAATGCACTCGCCTCGTCGTCATGTACTATGTGACTTAAGTGATAGTCTTGATTTATTTTCCTAAAGAGGTAACTCTTGGGGGAAAATAACAAGCTGTCCAACACAGGTCCCCCCGAATATCATAGCTGTCAGGTGTACTGCACCATCAATTGGAAGGAATGTCGGGGCAGCTCGCATTGCGACGACTCGACAACTGGCCAGGGAATAGTGCTACATGACCCCGAGTGTAGTTTAACAGTGGGCATTTAAATCTGAAGCAATCAAAAGAGTTGAAAACACTGTAGCCAATCAATTCAACATTATTTTTTTATTAAATTAAAACTGAGCATGGCTACTCACATCCCTTTTCAGGGATGGACGACTCGTCCAGCCCTCCCAGGTTGGAACACTTGGATTCGCCCATCGGAGAAGCCTACTAGAAGTGGTATGGAGATTTTGAAAATCATTATGTGTTAATTTTAATAATTTCAATTAATTTTATTATGTAAATATGCATCTGTTTCTCTTCATTACAGCAGACTACCTACTCTGACTCGAAATTCTTTATTATGTTTCTTTAATGTGGTGACATGCCCCAATGACATCACATCCACTGACTTAATTAACACTTAATTAAATACAGGTAAATCACCATTCTGTATTTTGCTATGTAATTTTATTATGTTCTATTTTGTTTAGATGTAAAAGGGTCAATGTAATTTTCCACTCAACTTTAACGCCGGATTCTGCCACCCTTAGTGGGGGCCGATGCCATGATGTTCAGTCTGGCTTCAGCACTCGGGCCGGCCAGCAGCACGGGAGTTATGCTCCGCGCGGACCCCCGCGACACCTTCAACTTCTACTGCAATCATTTTCACTGCAATAGTGACATAACATAAAGGAAATTTTTTATTTATTTTGTGCCAAGGGGACTACTGTCTGCTACCCTGAAATTTAAACAGAGATTAACCTGTAATGCATATTCACATCTTCACTCATCCAAGGCTACACCTTTTGCTCTGCATTGGTCACCGGCAGACCGAGTGCCGGGTGCGCATAAGTTCGGTATGTGATAGTGCGTCTACGCATGTACATCATGGAACAAGTAAACGTCTTGAGCAACAGCTAGCATTTTATTTGTTTCACCAATCTGGGTATTTAGGGCGCTGCACCCACTTGCAGCAAACAAAAGTGTAAGTGAAGCCTGTGAGGTGGCTCACAACCTCACTGATGTTATAGTGAAAACCACTAGGTGTATTGAGTTACTGGTAACATCATCATCTACAATAACCACAGACTGACAGAGGACTCTAGGGACCCACAGGCCATCAACCGCACGACCAACACTAACTCATGATCGTTGAATTATAGTGCCGATAAAATTCATCAGTTTCCATCTGAATCTGGTACGCAAGGTAAGGTGGGGACCATCAACATCAACACGTCAAAATTATGCACATTTATAAAAAAAAATATGTGTATTGAGTTCATCTTGAATTTAAATTTAAATTTTTTTGAAATTTTTTTTTCAACATTTACATTTTGTATTGTATTTGCACTTGTATTGATATTTGGAGAAATATTTAATGTAAAGTGTCTGCCCTAGGTAAAAATGTGGTAACAGAGCATTTTTCTTAGAAAACAGGTGATATATGTAATTGTTAGGTGAGAATAGAAATGAAGACCAGGGGCTCATCTTAAGAAAATATTTTTAATACAATTTTTGGTATGGCATCATTGCACTATTAACACTGATGCATTATTTCATGGTAGCATTATAGTATTTTCATTACAAGGTCAGATTTGAGATTTAACAATTAAAAATATTTTTTAATGCACTGAAATCAATTATTTTATACAATTAAATAGAATACAAAACAGAGAATTCACACAAAAACAGTGCCACTCTGCTTCCCGAAGCGCAAGCGAAGCTAGCATACAGGATCATGCCAATTTACCTTATGAACACATGATGCACAATTAAGCTGCAACATCTGGTTAAATAATATTTAATTCGTATTGTGCCAAATACCTTACACATGAACAACAACAATAACAATACAACTCCTTCACCAAAGACAACTTAATGAGGAAGTCCCTCTTGTGGGCTTTTACTAATCAATACATCGATTAGTCCCATATCATGTGAAACCTCATACTCCTCCAGCGACAGCATCAAGAAATCGCCTGGGAAGCTGCGCCACTCTGCCAGGTCGGGTACACTGTTGGGTTGGAGCAGCTGGAACCTCTTTTGCAGGGAATTGTGTTTCATCAGTCACTGGAACTGCAGGCAGAGGTTGAAGAGCAGCTGCCGGGATTGCCATGGGCACTAGCATAGTCCCTTCAGGATAAATTCAGGCTTCAACCTATAAATTGATATTGTCTGTTCTCCTAGCTGTGTGTCAGTAACAAAATGATTGTCTGGCCACCGTAAGATGCTAAATGTGCCATCATACACTGGCTGTATTGGCTTACGGACAGCATCGTGATGCACAAACACTAGTGGTGATATCATAATTTCAGGGTGCACAAAAATCTTCCTTAGTGTGTGGTTCTTCAGTGGAACTTGCCTCAGTTGTCTTGTGTGTTCTCTAAGGTTTGACAAAAATGAAAGTCTATCCTGTTGAACTGAAATACTGTCAAAAAAGTCAGCAGGGAGGTGGATTGATTCACCACACATCAGCACTGCAGATGTAGTGTTGTTCTGCGAAATGACAAAACCTGAGGCCCATGAGGATTATCGGCAGTTTGGGTACCCAGTATTCACTGAGGTGGGCCTTGAAAGATGACTTCAACTGAACGATACCATCGTCCACTTTCCCATTGGCCGTAGGGTCAAATGCAGTGGTGCAGTGTTGAACACCCAGTATTTTACTGATATGGGCAAATTAGTCACAATCAAGCTGGCGACCTTGGTCAGTTGTGATGAAATTGTGGATACCAAAACGGGCTGTCCATACTGAAAGTATGGGTTCAGCGATGGATTCTGCACTTATTTCACTCACTGGTGCAGCTTCTGGCCAACGAGAGAACTGATCCACCATTGTGACCACGTATCTATGATGTTTTGATGGAGGTAAAGGGCCTGTGATATCAACACTGACATGAGATAAGCGGTGGTAAACTGGGTCGTAGTTGCCAACTGCACTGGTGGTGTGCCTCCAGACCTTGGCATGTTGGTGCGGAATGCATAATTTTGCCCATAACCCAACATGTTGCTTCAGTGATGGCCATAGAAACCACTTTTGAATGAGGTCGACTAAGCCTTTGATACCTGGATGAGCTAGGTTTTGAAGCGAATTGAGTATTGTCCTGCGGAATTGGAGCAGTATGCAAGGTCTCACTTTGTCACCTGTCATATCACAAAACAGTTCGACCCCATTGTCAAGATGGGTGCTCTGGAGTTTTAGGGAACATGATGGTGACTGTAGGAGGTGCAAAAGCTCGTTGTCGGCAGCTTGTGTGGCTACAATTTTCTACCAAGGGAAATCAAAGGAAAGTGTGATGGAACAAATCCTCGAACAGGCATTCACTGCATTGTTGTCTTTGCCTGATACGAACCTGATGTCAGTTGTAAATTGGCCAATGAAGTCCAGGTGTCTCAGTTGTGGTGGGATGACCTTATCAAGTGCTGCTTAAATACATATGTAAGTGGCTTGTGGTATGTGTATATTGAAAATTCCCTGGCTTCTAGTACGCAGCAGAAGTGTTTGACAGCAGTGTATGGTGCAAGACATTCCCTTTCTTATGTACTGTAGTTCTTCTGGGTACTGTCCAACATTTCAGAAAAAAAGCAAGAGGTTCAAGTATGCCATTACAGAGCTGGTTAAGGGAGGCTCCCATGGTAGAGTCAGAAGCATTAATCATTAGCACCAGTGGAGCATACTCAGATGGGTGTGAAAGCAGTGTTGCATTTGCTAAACTTAACTTGAAGTTTTCAAATGCCTGTTCGCTGGTAACTGTCCACTGTATTTCCTGCTGATCCTTCTTGATATAGCCTTTCGTGAATTGAAAGAGTAGAGCTTCAGTTTTGGCAGAGTCTGGAAAGAAACGTCGGCAGAAGTTGATGAGTCCGAGGAAACGATGTAACACAAGCACAGTTTTTGGTAATGGGTAACTCACAATTGCTTCCACTCGTTCAGGCAGTGGAACAATGCCCTTAGCACTGACTGCGAAACCTAATAATGGCACTTCAGCAGCACCAAAAATACATTTGCTCAGCTTTATGTTGATGTAAATCTTACCGAGCCATTGGAACACTATACGCAGATGTTCAAGACGTTCCTTTTCATTGTCTGAGACGATGAGAATATCACCAATGTAGGATAATACAAATGGGGTCTCGTAGAACGGAATCAAATAAAAATTTTAATGGCTGGGCTGCATTACGCAATACACAGCATCTTTAAGAACTCGAAAAGCACAAATGGAGAAATTATTGCAGTTTTTGGTACATCTGCTGGGTCAACAAAGATATGGTGGAATGCGCGAACTAGGTCAATCTTGGAGAAAACATGTTTGCCTTTTAAGGCACAGTTGAAATCCTGCACATGAGGAACAGGGTCTCTGTCTGGTTTCGTGATGATGTTGAGACGGTGGTAATCGCCACATGGATACCACGGAACATTCTTTTTATTGACAAGGCACAGTGGACTTGCCCAGCAACTTTTCGATGGCTGACAGATGCCCATGTTGATCTTTTCTTGGAATACCAGTTTGGCAGCTACAAGTTTTCTTGGTGGTAGATGCCTGAACCTGCAAGAGGTTGGAAGGCTCTCTGTTTCAATAGTATGAGTGAACTCGCTGGAAGGAGCTACAAAGGTTTGGTTAGCATGGAGTATAAGGAAAGTTCTTGAGGAGCCCTGCATATTTGTGCCCAGGTGGAATTGTGTGCATAGCACTAATGCTTACACCTGCAGTAAACATACCAAACTTTGACAAGGAAGTAACACCATCTAGCAACTGCCAATTTGTGATGTCAACCAGGAGATTGAAGTGTTTCAAGAAGTCGGCACTTATTATCGGCACTTGGATATCAGCTAGTATAAAAGGCCAACAAAATGATCTGTGCAGGCCCAGGGACCAGTGTAAGAAAGCATTCATTGTATTTCCTGATGACTGTGCTATTTGCTGCATAAAGTTCTTTGGTTGAGATATTGTTTCTTTGTTAAACTGACGGAGGAAGCATTGAAATGTCTGCACCAGAATCTATTAAACACTTGTACCCAGACACAGTATCAATGATAAGCACGCGGCACGACTCCAGGCCCGCGTCGCCTGCCGCTGTCAGCGGTGGGCCTAAGCATTTCCCTATTCAGCCTTTAAGTTGCATGGTTTGACACCCTTTTGAACATTTTCCTGGAATTTATAATGGTACCAGCAAATGTAAAACTCTGGCTGCTTGCCACGAGAACAGGAACTGTCTCTAAGGGGCCTATTGGTTGTTAAGTTCCTGAATGGATGAGGTTAGGGATGCTACCTGCGGCTCGAGGCAGGCTACTGCCTCGCCACAATTGTGAGTTGCACACGATGTACCAGTCATACATGTTGAGTTATTAAGTAGTTCTGCTGTCACAAGAAAATACAAATTCTGGTGTACTCATTTCCAGAGCTTTGTCCACCATGCTAGCTACCTGGTGTGTTAAGATTATCACGACTTGTAGCTAGGATGGCACGTACACAAGTTGGAAGTCGTCGTAAAAACCTTATTCACAAGAGCTCGTATTTTATGTTGTCCCCTGCGAGTAGTCGCATTTCATGTAAGAGGGATGAAGGAATCTTGTCCCCCAGATCAGTCTTGGTCAGTAAGTGCCTCGTCATGCACTGTACTGACTCTGAAAACTCACTGACTAAATGCCTTTTGAGATCTATGTAAGGCACTTCTGTGAGAGATTTGGATATCAGATCTGAAATCATCTCTGCCAGTTCGCTGTCAAAGAACACCAAGACAAAGTGGTATTTAGTAACCTCGCTGGTTACGTTTGCTGTTACAAATTGTGATTCAAAGTGGAGGAAGCCGACATTGATATGTTTCTGACAAAAAGCTGGCATTTTACAGCGACATGCGACATTCCATATGATGGGTTAACTTCGTCCCCAGGGTCTGTCAGCTTAAAGTATTCTTCAAAGAAAACTGCTGTAAATTGCTACTGACATTTTTAAGGGAAATTAAATTACCCTTCGCTAGCCATTTAGGATCAGTGATGGGTTGCTGACTGACAATTTACTGGTTCGCTCGTTTCGTGCTGCAGTGAATGTTGACGAGTCACATGTATGTCCACTCACACATAAAAATGTCACGATTGTTAGGAGAAACATTGTATTATCTTCGATCATACTGGGGTCACCAGATGTGGACACACAATGCAAAATTAAGCTGCAACATCTGGTTAAATAATGTTTAATTCACATTGCGCCAAATACCTTACACATGAGCCACAATAACAATACAACACCTGCACTGAAGACAAATCTAGCCACAGAACTGTGAATTCTGCTTCCTGAAGCACAAGCAATAACAAGATGTGGGGCTGCTTCATGTGTTTCCCCTGAACTGTTGCTTACATTTTCACATTAGGTTATGGTAATAAAAATGAAGCAGGTAAATTGGTACGGCCCTCTGCACTTACTACTCACACTCCAGGAAGCAGTGTGGCATAGATTTGCATAAATTTGCAGTTATGTGGCTAATAATTTATTTTTTNTTTTTATTTTATTTTCTTCCATTCATTTAGTTTTTGTTCAGAGTTTTAATTATTTTACCTCACAATTTCCCTAGTCTTCTTACCCACCCATCTTCTCCATTCTTATATATTATAATAAATTTACAGATCACATTGTATTATGTATAATGCTATCGACATGTACCATTATTTTGTACTGTAAATCTCTCCTTCATATGAGCTCCTAGTCTTCATAATGTGTTAATTTAGGAATTAGCACAAAAACATCACTGTTAACAAGTGTTGACTATTGCATTGTGTAGTTTTTTCTTTTTGTTTTTAATTTTTCCCGCCCTAAATATATCTACAGAACTATGATTTCATGCCAAATCTGCACCACGCTGTTTCCTGAAGCACGAGCAACAGCAATAATGTAGGACTACACTGATTAACCCACTTCATATTTTCTCCTTGAATTGTTGCAAGCGTTTTCACATATAATTTGTGTAAAAAAATTAAACAGGTTAATTGGCGTGGCCCTCCACGCTTTTTAATACTCACACTCCAGGAAGCAGAGTGGCACAGATTTTGTGTAAAATCGCAGTTATATCTCCACTTTTTATTTTTGAAAATGTTTTAATTATTTTATAAAATGTAAATTTTTATTTATTTCACCCAATAATTTCTCTGGTCTTCATAACCCATCCCCTCTATAGTGATTATTATATTGAACAGGAAATATTCAACAGAATGATGCTTTAGTATGATTTGTACTAACAGTGCATAGCCCGTAATATTTTGTCTCGTAAAACTTTCCTTCAGATGAATCCCTAGTCTTCATAATTACTCATGTGTTAGTTTAGGAATGAACAAAATCACTCTATGTTAATTTCACTTTCGTTTCGGTTTCAAACTGTTATGACCAAAACCATAAAGTGCAAAGTCTGTCTCATCTACCAAGAACTTGGTCCAAATATAGTTATTTAAATCATATATCTTGGGGATAAAAAAAAATTTTTTGATATAAATTAATTTTTTTACAAACAGTGGTTTAGCGATTAAAAAAGGTTTGTACACAGTAACATATTTATACCAAAAACCAGTCCCTATTGTCTAGGAGAAAATAACGGTATTACTGGAGTGAATTAAAAAATAGAATAAAAATAAAATATATGACTTTAACAATGATAGTAATGTGAGGAACACATTCTTAGGACGACTACGAAACACACTCAAGAGCACAGTGCACAGGACAGATTTTGGGAAAGAATATAAGATTTCGCCCTATTCTCAACTCTGTAATTGTTACAGCCGAACACTGCATGTGTTGTGGTTTTGACACTATAAGCCTGGCTACTGGCAACGGTACATTTCATATTTATTAACGATTTTCCCAAAATTAGTCCACATCTCGTAATGTAAATAAACTGCCAATGCTTATGTTCAACCACCTTCTCTACTCCATGGGCGCTGATCGCAGTTGTTTCCAATATGGCTGTCGAGTGTCCAGTATTGTAATTTAATGTATCACCCTGCTTAGTCGCACAGTCCTCCCTCACATTCATTCCATTCTCGCACGTGCCTCAATCCATTTTCTCTTTCGCTGCCGTTGTCACCCCAACCCTACGTCCGTCACTTCACTGATCCACCTACCACTTCCGCTCACCCTCGCAGACCACTTTTCTCAGCTGAACATCTTGCCATCGCCTCCAGCGACGAAGAAGAGCCTGCAGTCGCAGTCGGGGGGCCCGGCAGCGGACGACGGCCCAGCCCACGTTCCACAGCGGCACCACACTGTCAAGGACGTCCATCACCACCGACCGAATAATGTCATCGCCACCCACAATGTACTCCATCTCTGTTGCCTCACTTCATCTGGAATTTACCTTCATCTGCAACATAGATCGCCTGCCGCCGTGGAACGAGCGGCCCCACTCGTAGTAACCTCTTTGCCCTCCCCCTCGTCATTCTAACACCCAGCAGCCCGCCATAGTTTTTCCCTTAGTTATATTCCACAGCTCCCAAGGACACGTTGGTGTCGGTAGGGGTGATTTTAATTGTATATGTATTAAATGTTCTATGTTATATGTTGTATGTTTTTATTCTGATTAAAAGGCACCTGTGCCCATCTCTATATTTTGGTTGGGGGTAGAGAATTACTACCCGCCACCTTGTAAAAAAAAAAATGTATTTGGTAACACTCCTGTAATTGTGTCATTAAATGGATACACAAAAGCATGTAAAGAGCTTCATTGTCACAGATATTATTGTGAAGATTGTTCTCTCCTGCTTACAAGCAAAACATTTAGTTCAAAATAAGCACTTTAATAATTGGCAATACAACTATGTGAAAAACGTATTTGGTGGAAAAATAAAAGTAGTAATGTATTGTCACAATTTCTGAAACATTTGCGAAGATATTTTTAAAAAAATTACTACAGACCAACACATGTAGATATGTCATGAGGTTTATTCTTGTGAAAATGTTAATTATATACATCATTCACATAATTTTAATATTCAAAGGGGAAAATGTTTTTATGCCTTTTTATGATAGCTATTTCTTACTGTACTTATTTCAAATTTTTTGGAGAGAGTTAGTCATCCAATGTTCCTTGCAATAGTAATCACAAAAAAGAAATTCAAACAAGCATAGCAAATTACACTTGTTTATGACTGTAAAACATTGTATAATTAGATGATAACACCGCTCTTCTTGTACACTGTTCAGACATAATACATGTTGCAGATTCTAGCAATAAATTCTTAAAACATGCATTTTTATAGTGCAAGCTACATGCACTTTTTCTCAGACTTGTACAGCAATGTAGTGTGCAAAGTAAATAGACTAACAACCAGTAATTAAAGATATTTACTTCCCTCAATACATTATATTATAAAATTATCACATTGACACAGTCCGTCACTTACCCCAGATTCCTTGTCGAAACATGCACATCATCTACCAAAGCAGGTGGGAACCATCTACACCAAACTCTGGCTTTACGAAGCTTGACCGGAGACTACGCGACCAAGCCATGCCACGTGAATCGGTGCAGAGACTAACTGAGCCACAAGGCGTAACTATCATCCAGCATAATTAAATGGCCTAACTATTATGTGATATTAACTCCATTAATTATTACACCACAACAAATAAATGTGAGAACTTTCATACACAAACACCAAAACCATATGCTTGCAAGGTGCCGACCACATGGTCAGTGTGATCAAAGTAATCATGCAACATTTAGTGAGTTAAACTAGTGGATTGTTTAACTCATTAAACGAACATTCCACTTGCAAGTGACGTGTTTAATAGGTGCTTTGCATAATCAAATAAAACAAAATGAGGGGAAGAAGACATCCTAGTTATACTGGAAAAATTTGTACAACCAGCAGCACAAGAACACCCTCTGCATTTCAAACTGTCGATGCCTGGCATCCTTACGCCAACAGGGGAGCAGTAGAAGAAATTGAAGATGTATGGAGCTATCTGCCTATGGCTCTGCTATCACCTGCCAGAACAGTGTAGCCCGCAAGCACCAACATAACACGAGCACTTGCAGCAACTCTCACACTGCATGCTTCAACAACGATTCCCGGTGCCTAGCCGCCCAGCAAGAGTTCGGTTTGCCACAATTGAAGCCGGCTGCAGGAGTTCTCCTGCGGCACCTCTGCCACCAGTCAGTGTGGTGATACAGCCCCCATTCTACAATCAAAACACGTTACCCAGCCCACTTGTAATGGCACCCTCGCCTGGCATAACGATTCCCAAAAGGGCAGCGGTGTCAGCCATCGAAAAGGTCTGGGGCGACACACCAGACAGCATGGCACCCTCACCGCCAGTCACCAGCATTGCAGCCATGACATACTACTCCCTACCTTCACCGATGCCCGGGGTCTAAATGCCCGATACGGGTCTGCAGGCATGGTGAGGGGAGAAAAGAGGTTGACCCACATCAGCACCAGCCGACCAGACACAGTGGAACAGCGATGGCTATAACAGCGACGCCTCTGGTGTCCTACTCTGCCGACCACAGGCCACCGGCACCTACCACAGTGCTACTGTTGCTGTCAGAGCAGCATGACAGCCCCGCGCCAGCATCATCGAGCTGCCGATATGCGGCGATTGCAGCATCCCGATGCCGACATACATCATTACGAGCTGTGGCCATGACCTACGCTTTGGCCGCCTTGCTGCCAGATGCAGTAGACTCCTGCAGGGCGTGGGGTCAAAAGGGCTCCAACAGGATTGTCACCGAGGGGGGTGGGGGTTGACATAATCTGCAGTTTCCCCTAGAGCCCTTGTCGACCTGCGCACACCATATACCATCTGCACCAAACACTGGCCATAAGCATATTGATCGGGGAGGCCATGCGCCCAAGTCATGATGCATGAATCAGTGCAAAGACTAACTGAATTATAAGGCGTAACTATCATCCAGAATAATTAAACGGGTTAATCGGCAAGTGATAAATAACTCCATTAATTATTGTACCACAACAAATGAATGTGAGAAGTTTCTTGCACAAACACCAGAACTGTACACTTGCAAAGTTCAGACCACGTTGCCAATGTGATCCAAGTAATCATGCAATATTTTGTGAATTAAAATAGTTGATTGTTTAACTCATTTAACGAACATTACAGCTGCAAGTGACATATTTAATAAGTGCTTTGCGTAAGTATTTAAAAGAATATCTTTTGACTCCAGCAGTGGGACACCTGAACCCAAACTGAGCCACAATAAAATTCTTTGTGAAATTAAAAAAAATTAACATATATATATTAAAATGACATTTTAATTAATTCCGGGTAAATGGTTCATTATGTAAAGGGGTTGTGTACATGTATTTTCTTTTTGAAACAATTTAATTTCTTATGAAAATTATTGTGATGTAATTTGTATCACTTTTCCTACGTCAACATCACCAGCAGTTGACAGTGCAAAATTCAATGTATTCATCAGTGTTATATGTAGCATATCATTCATTTAACTTATTTTAAGGGAATTTATCTTTTGGCAGGCAGTGGACAACTACCATTACCATCACCTCGCCAACCTCTCCTCAGTCTGGCAAGAGCAGGCATCAGGGCAGGTCGCATCATGCAACTCACAAACTTTCGGTATAATCTCTACCTTCTTTTGTTCAGCATCTGCAAGGCACCTTTGTGCAGGACAGCTTAAGCCAGTGAGGGGCATCGTCCCACATGCCTGCCTAACTTCGTGTGTACCATCTTATTTGGATTTCGTTAATACAACTCGAATTCTGAAGCCAATGTGTGTGTGTACTTTATTCCAGCTTCACGGGGAGCTTAAGGGCGATGGGCCCTCATAACAGTCAACTATCTGCCACACATCATGAAAGTCAGTGTGTATTTTGTGAATTGAAAAGTTTTATGTCTACTCATTGGAACGGTGTTCTGGGGAGCCACAATGCCCCAGTTTGGGAGTGCATATACACTGAAGTGACAAATGTCATGGGATAGCAATATGCAAATATACAGATGGCAGTAGTATCACATACAAAATGTATAAATGGGCAGTGCATTGGTTGGGCTTTCATTTGTAGTCAAGTGATTCATGTGAAAAGGTTTCTGACGTGATTATGGCCGCACGATGGGAATTAACAGACTTTGAACGCGGAATGGTAGTTGGAGCTAGACGCATGGGACATTCCATTTCGGAAATGGTTAGGGAATTCAACATTCCGAGATCCACAGTGTCAAGAGTGAACCGAGAATACTTCATTTCAGGCATAATCTCCCACCATGGACAACACAGAGTGGCCGACCGTCTGCACTTAATGACCGAGACCAACGACGTGTGCACATAATGGTCAGTGTTAACAGACAAGCAACACTGCGTGAAATAACCGCAGGAATCAATGTGGGACGTATGACGGACGTCTCCGTTAGGACAGTGCGGCGAACTTTGGCTGTACTGGGCTATGCCAACAGAAGACCGACTCGAGTGCCTTTACTAACAGCACGACATCGCATGCAGCGCCTCTCCTGGGCTGGTGACCATATCGGTTGGACCCTAGATGACTGGAAAACCGTGGCTTGGTCAGATGAGTTCCGATTTAAATTGGTAAGAACTGATGGTAGGGTTCGAGTGTGGTGCAGACCCCATGAATCCATGGACCCAAGTTGTCAACAAGGAACTGTGCAAGCTGGTGGTGGCTCCATAATGGTGTGGGCTGTTTTTACATGGAATGGACTGGGTCCTCTGGTCCAACTGAACCGATCATTGACTGGAAAGGGTTATGTTCAGCAACTTGGAGACCACTTGCAACCATTCATGGACTTCATGTACCCAAACAACGATGAAATTTTTATTGATGACAATGCGCCATGTCACCGGGCCACAACTGTTCGTGATTTGTTTGAAGAATATTCTGGACAATTCCAGTGAATGATTTGGCCACCAAGATCGCCCGACATGAATCCCATCGAACATTTATGGGACATAATCGAGAAGTCAGTTCGTGCACAAACTCCTGCACCGGCAACACTTTCGCAATTATGGACATCTATAGAAGCAGCATGGCTCAATATTTCTACCGGGGACTTCCAACGACTTGTTGAGTCCATGCCACGTCGAGTTGCTGCACTTCGCCGGGCAAAAGGAGATCCGACACGATATTAGGAGGTATCCCATGACTTTTGTCGCCTCAGTGTCCATCTATATATATCCGGCATATACTTAGCTGATGTCATTCATGACACGCTACCTAATAAAGATGCTGGGCACAGGGTTCTTAAAATAGCCTGAGCTTTTCGACAATGGCCTACCTCAAGTGTCTCATGCTAACCCGAGCAGATTACCTTAACTGTTTATCTGACACCCTCTGGGCACTGACTTCATTAGCGGCCCTGTAGCCACACCTAAACATGCCAACTTGAATTTTCAAAACTCCTGCTGAACACATAATGTAATGTATTACATGTAAACTCAATATGACTGTATATTTCAGTTGAAAATAAAGAGCTTTTTTTTAATGCTAGCTTACACTGATTTGAGAGATTGAGGCAACTCACCATCTAGGGTCTTCAGAGTCAATGACAATAAAATGTGTTGGATGTGGGAAATCACAGGAATGCAAGTTTAGGGGGAAAGCAGATCGCTGAGAAAGTCCATTGACCAGCTTCATTATTAAGCACAAATCCCACATTACTAATTTTGAAAAATATCTGGCTGCAATATTTTTGTTCTTAAAGGTAAGTGTCAAAAAATCCATATTAGTAGTTAGAGATGATAGGTTCTAGCGTTCTGGCATTGAGGATGCAGACGAGCGGATGAGCCAACTGCCATCTTGCATGAAATCATGTGGAAACCTACTGCTCTGTCATTCCTCATCAGCAGTAGCCATTTTGAATTTCCCTTTTTCCCTCCTGATCTATCATTCCAATTCAGCTCTTCCTGCTCTCAAGTCTCCCACATTATATCCCTCGGAGGGGTTTCTCATATTCCTCATGGACTCCTTCCTGTCTCTCATCCATTCTCTCTCGTCTCCCATGTTCTATCCCTTGGGATTTTCTCATATTCCTTCCAGTCTCCTTAATTTCTTCCTCTCTTATCTCCCATGTGCTATATCTCGAGGTGTTTGTTCATACTCCTTCCAGTCTCCTACCCCTTTTGCTTTTCTCACCCTACTCTATCACCATCGACATCGTTTGCTACAGACAGCCACTTTAATTCCTGCCGCCCATGTCGGCTGCTGAGAGCTATCATTTTTAATTCCCGCACCCACCTCCAGTGTGTTTGAAATTCTACAGGTCGCTGCTAAGAGTGCAAGTATCTGCACTACAATTTTGTGTGTTGGTTCACTAGTTTGCGGAGGCATGCTAGCATCGGGGAGTGGAGTTCAAATGGCAGCCGCGAGGAGCGCTGGGAATCTTTTAGTTCTATGTTAACCCAAAAATGCAGGATGTCTGGAGGATCATTTTGGCCACCCTTGGGTCGCCAGTCCGATGTATTGACCACACGACCACCATTGCAAGGGAAATTTTAGGAGATGAAATAACGCACATACTCGCCTCGGCCTACGCACACACCAGACAATTAACTTGTAATCGCGAAAAAAAATCAACATTTGTATGGTTATGAGAATAAATATAGCAAATACTTGCATCGTCGGAAAATAATTAAATACACAAAAAATTCTGCCAGATCGCGTCTCTAAATAAACGTAATATGTGTAAAATTTTTAACATAAAAATTAATAAAATGAAAGAATACCATCATTCTAACACTTGGCTGTGCATTCGAGATTGCAACCGCACTGCTGTACCTCCAACTTGTCAGCGCTCATGCACGTGGTACAGGAATGTAGCCGACACTCACATTCAAGAAACATTTCGCTCTGTAACAACTAGCAGTAGGATAAAAACACAAATTATACTTACACTGCCTCATCATCAGCAGCATGTACATGTATGTGTATAAAGAAAAAAACACCAGTGGCACTGCAAGCTTAGTGTACATGCGGCTTACGATGCTGAAATGGGAAAAACTACTCTCCTAAAAAAAATCAAAGGAACGCACAGAAAGGGCAACAAAAATTACAGTAGGGGCCAATGAAGAGAAAAGGGTTGGTCAGCACTGTAAAAAGATAATAAATGCAAGTAGACTGCGATCACTAGTTACTACTACAGTGCTATTGTGATACAGATACCATTTCACATTCACAACCCCATGCCGGAGACCAAACATAGACGACAAATACCGTGTGCAAGTTCATACATGAGTGATTTTAGAATGTGAAATAGTACACATATCATGTCATACGAGTAACAGACCTGACAAGATAAGGATACCTCTTGCACAGGCTACAGCATACCACCATTGAACAGTGCCACCATCCACCAAAAGCAACACTCCTTACAAGATCTATATGACTGTTGCATGTGCTACAGAATACTGCTGGGAAAAAAACATAACTGGAACAGTGCGCAAGTACGCACACGAGTGATTGCAGTAACAGTACATACACACAGTAGGACATAATGGTAACACACCTAACAAGATAAGGATACCTCTTGAATGGACTACAGCATGCTACCATCCTTCATCAACAGCATACCTGGCAAGATGAATATGGCTCTTGCATGAGATATAGTATGCTGCTGGGAAAAAAAACTAAATTGAAAAAATTAACACACACATATCATTCGTTGTGGGAGAGGGGAATGAAAATGCTTCAGCTTCGACAATCTCAGGGCGAGGAACTGCCTCCTAGAATACATCCCAACCTTATTCTCTCTCCTGTGGACAGACACCTATTTGATGATACATGCATGTCCCAGAGGTGCGTGCACAGAAAATTATTATTCATGGTAGACATAAGAGATAGTATGTATGCCATCGTACAGGATATTGTGTTTGTCGTCCATTCATGAAAGAGCTAGTTTGTTAGTTCATTGAATATAGATGTCGTGATGGTGCGACCTAAAGCTGTTGACCTTTACTCTCATTACTTGCTGGTTCAATAATATACGTTTATAATATTCTATGGTAATGGTATTTTGTACGATGCTCCTCTGTATACCTTTAGCTTACTTCGCTACCTTATCCTTACACGTTGAAGCACATAGCTTTGCCTTCAGCCCGACAAACTTTATCATATCATTGCCTCCACACTTATCCATGGATTTATGAATCACTCTTGCGTTGGCGGGCGAGTAGCATGGATGATTGTGAGGGAAGGCACTACTATCGAACTCTGCCATAAGTGTCGGGTCTGAGGCGAGGTCCCTGTAAAAGTCGGGACAGTAGATTTCCATCTCAAACGAATTGGTGTCTGTATAGATCAGGCTCACATTACTGCCATACCATGCCAGTATGACATCACAGTGAAAGCGATACAGAAGTCTTCGACAGGTCAAGTGCGGTGAAGTCAGTATAGATGGGCTTATCAAATACAATAGTTTAATGATCAAATTTACCCAGCGATAGAGATTCGTCGTATATAGTTCGGCATTTGAAAGCTAGTTTTGCGATAAGTTTCTTCGCACACAGTTCGGTGCATACAATATTCATTCGCTGGCATTTACACTTATTCTCCATGAGCTTACCATATGTAGCATTGATCATCAGCTTGTAAAAGTCCTCGAAGGCTTTCATGGCTGCCAGGTATTTCTCTGTATTCAGCTCAATATAAGGTTTCAGCCATGCTTTCTAGTTAAGTTGTAGTACCTGTTGTATAGCCTTCAGCTGTAGCCCATGACCAAATGCCTGCTTGAGGTTAATGTTGACGCAGGTACCGCCACTGTAGAAGACATGGCGGCTTATATGGTCAGAGTTAATGTCCCCCAGGCACCGACTATAAGGTGCGTGGAGGTTGCAGGTTTGGTAATGAGGTAGACTATTACTGTTGTATTTTGAAGTACGAATATATTGTCTCATATGTATTCACAAATACACAACATCAAAACTTGAGATGTGTGGTACTGTAGTCCTTTGGCTACTCGTATTCACGGGGCGAATTCGTGGTTGAGTGGGGCTTCTTTAGTCGACGAATTTTATACTTAACTCATCGGTGAGTGTGGGTAGGCTGTCATCTGGGGATGAGTTCCAGCGAAGTGGTAGGCCTTGGATGCAGGCCCCCTGTGCTGCTTCTCCCTGGACTGATGTTCGGACTCGTACTCACGCAACTCTCCCCGCAGCCCGGTGATGATCAACTGTGCCCCTCTACTCTCGAAACGGGGTTTTTATGTTTGCAAGCCCCCCAGTCTTAATTGTCGGCACGTGGTGCCTTGTAGGGGAGGGAAGGAGGTGTGAGGGGGTGAGGTGGAAGAGCTCCGAACAAAGCCTTCCACCACACGTGTCCTCGCTTAATTGTCGGCACGTGGCGCCTTGTAGGGGTGGGAAGGAGGGGAGGGGCGGGGGTAATACCTCGGCACCAATACAGCTCGTCAGTATTTCTTCCATGGTGCGTATTTTCTGCGTTCAGGCGAACTACACGTGATAATTTGCTGATAACTCGAAAAAGCCCTGCACTCCACAGATCTCGCGGTGGGGGAGAGGTGTCGGGATGAAGGGGGTGAAGGGGGAAGGCCTATGCTTCAGCTTCACGTGTAACGGAATTTTCCACNGGGGAGAGGTGTCGGGATGAAGGGGGTGAAGGGGGAAGGCCTATGCTTCAGCTTCACGTGTAACGGAATTTTCCACCTGCATGTGGTCCCACATGCCGTCTCGTAGGCGCCAGCGAAGTGCGGTAGGCGGGGGTGGTGTGAGGGGGTGATGGATGTGAGCCAATGCCATGCTATAATCCCTAAACCGCCACGCGACAATCCCCCCTTATCTCTTCGACTTTTGCTCACTCTGTACGAAAAATCGCGGGTTTCTGCGAAGTTTTGCTTCTGGGGACTAAGCTACTCTGTGACCTTTTTCTCGCACTGCGTGGTCTCGCGTTACGTGTATCTCCAGCGGCTAGCGGTCTCACGTGGCGTGACAGCCGGCTGCTCGGCTATCGGCACGCGCGGCTGTAAAGTTTGACAGGCGTGGTTTTGCGTGTAAGAATGGCCTAACTCTCCGGCCTTGCGGGGTTTCCAATACACAAAAGGTTTTCTATTCACAACTGACGCATTTCTTATGGGGTTCTACTCCTGCGGACGACTGCTTGCTACCATACATTTATAACTGCTGGCTAACTATTTGACTCGTTAAATACCTAGGGCGATACAATTCTGGACTAATTTAAACTTCTCTAGTACCACACCTCGGACATAGTACATGTTACTCACCAATTTACATGTTACATTAAAAAATGACCCTCAAAATTGCTTTAATTAATTGTTCTTCGGTGCTTCAGTTTCCTAGTAAATCGGAATACATTCTTGAGGTATAAAAACAAACAGTTGGCTGAAAGCCTGTATATATTGCCCAACTGGCAATTGTTTTACGTTTTGGTGACAGGAATTAATTAATTTTACGTTACGTACGACTTCCACAGGTCGTCCAAAGAAAAGACACTCTTACTTTCTAGGTTGGCAACTGTTCAATGGTTCACACTACTGGCTGGCACTCGGCCAGTTTTTACAAATGTCCGACGAAAAAAACAAAGCACTCTGACAAATGTTACGTTTTTACTTTACGATGACACATAGTTTGTGAAAAGAATAAGCACTCTTAAATCTAGTCTGGTAATTTGGCCAGTTTTTTACAAAAACCTACACACACTTAATATATCCTAATTTGTAAATGGTGTTGTTACTGTTACGACGGCTTCACAGGCCGTGACAAAAAAAGAAAAACTACCCTTTTATCTTACTATTTCTGCCACCTCCCTCTTATGCAGGCGGTGTTGAAAAACAACAGTATTGTAGATACTGGAAAAATACACACCCTATTCTTATCTTAAGTTAGTACACTTAGATACAGGCATCTGGCATTTCTTTTTACCTAGGACGTCCTGCACTTATTTTTCACCGCACCGATGTGGCTTCTCACACATTGTAAGGTTACACAGATAAATAATTAACACTTCGTCGCACTTTTAGTTCCATGGGTAGGTAGTGCCCGCCCCTTACCTTCCTCTCACAGCAGGTGACATGAGAAAAACAGGCTTCCCTCATGCCACACAGAGTATATTTATTGTAGTCGGCTTGGTTCACGAGGTCGGTACTTACGACACTCTCTATAGAAGCCTGGCTCCTCCCTGTCTCTGCAGATGCGCCAAGGTTGCACACGCCTGACTTCTCCCCCCGTCGGACTAGGGGGCGGTTCGCCCCGCACTGAATCCCTGACAGCATGCGGGGAAGTCTGCGTCGTCATCCTCTCGCCCAGCAGGCTTGAAGCTGTCGTCTCGGACCTCGTACCTGGCTC
>NQII01000482.1:126010-279300 GCA_002778355.1 Clitarchus hookeri | reverse complement strand
CCTTGTAGGGGTGGGAAGGAGGGGAGGGGCGGGGGTAATACCTCGGCACCAATACAGCTCGTCAGTATTTCTTCCGTGGTGCGTATTTTCTGCGTTCAGGCGAACTACACGTGATAATTTGCTGATAACTCGAAAAAGCCCTGCACTCCACAGATCTCGCGGTGGGCGAGAGGTGTCGGGATGTAGGTGGTGAAGGGGGAAGGCCTACGCTTCAGCTTCACATGTAATGGAATTTTCCACCTGCCTGTGGTCCCACGTGCCGTCTCGTAGGCGCCAGCGAAGTGCGCTAGGCGGGGGTGGTGTGAGGGGGTGATGGATGTGAGCCAATGTCGTGCTATAATCCCTAAACCACCACGCGACAATGTATTGTACAATAGAAATATTCTTCGTCTCAAAGGTGGTCATGAAATTGGTTTGTTTTGACCCAGGGGGAACTCATTCACCAGCAGGAACAGAAGATCTTTATGATTCTTGTGGAGCTCAACCAGATATTACACATCCACCTCCAGTATGTAGCCAACATCTCCAGCATCCAGCAAGGACATAACATCGATATCTGTGCTGGTCCATTTGAAAGTGTCATATGGCAGCAGTAGGGACATTGCCATCCATACAAATTATTTGTGTCTACACAATGGAGGTAGGTGGACAGCCTGCTGGCATTGTATGTGGCAGGGACATCTTTATTATTTACCACTGTGTGACACTAGATGCACTGGGCCACCCCTCTTCAGATACCAGCCTCGATAAAGAGATGAATATCGTAATTGCTGAGAAGCTCGAGTTACACCTTCGTGTTCAGCATTGTGTCGAACGAGAATCCAGGGGCACTCACATACTGAACACAATCCAGTCTGTATTTTGACAAACAAAGCACACAGAATCTCGAACACATCGCATAACAAGATTTCCGTCTTTAAATATAGCTCAGAATATACCTTTATCATGCTGCATCCGAATGTATCCCAGAACTTCTGTACGTGCAGAAACTCCTCCGGTGTAATACCACGTCCAGTAAGATGGTTGTAAACAGCATCAATGCCCAGCAGCCATTGCTCGCCGAGCTTCCACCACAAGTCAAAATAGTCGTAGGGGAAAACTCCTTTCAGAGTTCCAACTCGAGCTGCTGGGGGTTGAAGAACATAGACATGGTCTTGAAATCGCTCGATGGCAGGTTCTGTACAAGTGTTGCGAGGCTGGCGAACATAAATCTATATGTATCTAACAATTGAATGGTAAATTTGTCGCCCAAACTTTTGCTGAAGGTGATAAATTTTTCCTCTGTGTGCGGGGTAATGAATATGTGCTGGGTATCATAGCCAAACTGCTTAATAATAAAATTCGCACCCTACATCAAGTTGTGGAAGAGGATTGGCAGTCTTTTGGCACTGGGTGGAGCTTGTTACAGTTATTACACACCACTCCAATAAAGTTGTCGGTAAAATTTTCATGGTCTTGGGCCTTGTGGTTATCGCGGGTGTAGGAACCAGAAAAGTGGCAGCAGGTGGTGGCCAGAGCGTAGCCAGTCCGTTCGCCAGAAGTCAGTGTTCGCATAGACTTGGACTGGCTATATCCCATTCACTTAATTGCCAATCCTCACGATTTCCTCCATAAAGTGCTTCGACGCATCTTAGCCAGTGTACAATTTCACATTTGGAGGCAGACTGGGGGTCTTGGAAGGTGGTATTATGCTGTTATCCACCTTGATGTAGATGCCTTAGCTGTTGGGCTCGAGCTTTTGGTACCTATAGGTGTAGGAAGTATTCGAGTTTGGCTGACATGTCTGGACTGGCACTAACATCGCTTCGAAGTCAACATACACTAGTACAGGTACCTTATCGCTATTATGGTAATTCTGGAACTTGAGCACATTCTTATCTGGCTGAGGCATGTCAGCATAGACTGGCGCATTCCCGTTGCAATACCTCTTGTGCTCTGCCAGTGATCGGCACCTGAAAGCCCCTTCACTCGTGGTCGATTATCGTATCCCTTGAGAAATCTCTTGCCGATATGCACCATCTCCTCATGTGACGTCACCTGCGAATATACCAGACGGGAGAAATTGGAAATGTAATAGTAAAGCGAATTTTTTCTCCATCATCATTAGAAGGAGGTCGAAGTGCTGTGTCAGTTCCTCCTTCGACACTTGTATAGGCATTTCCTTGATATTTTCGTCGAGTGCATATATGTTTATGCAATTTGTCGCAGAGGTGGGTAACTCTAGTCAACTAAAGTTAAATTGTGCATCCAGGTCATATTACCACTGGTTGACACGCTCAAGATCTAGTCCTTCTACATATCATGCTAGAATCGCCCATTTGAAACACTCCTGGTCATTGTTCTGCAGGTTAATAATCGTCTTCTTGGCTTCAATTCGCATAGGCAGGGCGATGTAGGAAGAAGCTCTCAGTGAGTCAAGATTTTTGACACACTGCTGAAGCCATTTCATGGAGGATACGGTCCAGCCACTTCCCTTCCTTATGTACTCCTCCTCCTCCTGACATATCTTGGCAATGGTAGTCGACACTGCATCATCAGTGTCGCCAGCATTGAGGAGGGGCACATTTTTCGTCTTGAAGGCACGCTGGCCTCTCTCGTATTCATGAGGCTCCGGTTTGCCATACACACATTCGAGAAAAAGATTAAATTTAACGACCTCCTGGCCCTCGATCTCCTGCTCCAGCTGACCGATGATACTCGTCTTCATTCTCTCGAGGTAGCTGCAAATATCAGCAGCCTGGCTCGAGGTATTCTTGGTGATGTACAACTTCATAATGCCCCGAAAGGCGCTCTCTGCCTATACGAACCCATTCTCATTACATTCGCTGGTGCCAGTGACAACGGCCCTAAGACGAGATCGACCCTCAGCCACAATAATGCAGGCCAGAACAAGTGCTATGGGCTGTTGCGTATTGAATGGTCCTGGCTGGGAGGCAGATGTCACAGCCATGCGGGCTCATTTTTCTGGTGGTTGGGCAGGCACATTGAATTTTGAACTGTATGGTCGCAGTTTATTTGTACATGTAAACTGCCTCCCATAGTTCCCACAATCCAGAGTCTCGGCATCGGGGTTCGCAAAGCAGCAGCGCTCATGCCGTCTGGCATTGGCATTACAGAACTTGCAGTGCATAGACGCGACCTGAATGCTTTGTCCAGTGCAGGCGGTTAGGTGTCTCGCAAGTTGGTTGGTGCAAGCAAATGTCTTCCCACACCTATCGCACATGTGATGTGCCTCTCTGAATAGATTAAGGGCATAGGTGCGTTCATGGTGCAAGCCATTCGTCCGATCGGCAAACACATGATCACAGAAACTGCAATGTCGAGTGAGTGGTCGCAACGAAGGTGCGTTAGACAATGATTGTGATATGGAAGATAAAGAAGAAGAAATTTATGACTGCAAAGATGATGATGTGAAAGAAGTGAAAGGCGGAAAGGAGGAACAGTCTGAATTCAACTTGCTTGTGGAAGACATGGAGAAAATCCAACGAGGATGAAGGACGTCTCGACTGGCCGGTCTGGTGGAGTGCGCGAAGGGCTGAACGACACTGGATGACCAGCAGGGAACTTATGAAAAAATGTATAACCCTAAGCTAGCCTGAAAACATGTGCATCGCAACTAACCTAACCTACCAACATGCACTTCATGTTGATAAAAAAAAAGTTTACTTGGAGTGCTCCCAGTTTCTCTTTCCAAGCATGCCATTGCATTCCATCACAACTCCATCCCTGCCCACATCACAGGGAGCCTCTGCATGTAGCCGCCAGGCATGCACACTGTCAGTTCCAGTGTGCCACAGCACAAATAACGAACACAAAAAGTTTCAATTACGTATATTTTAATCAAAGTATACAAGAATATGCAGCATCTATCGATTCATGAATGAACTGATCATTACCAAAAGTTTTAAAGATCCACAAAATACAATAAGTTAAAATTCCTAACACCAAAAATTCACAAAAATGAAAGCATAAAGTGAATTGCTCCAAAAAAGTTAACGTTACTCAAAATGTTAAATCAAGATGATTACAATAATAAGCATAATTTTTAAAACATTCAAAATACAAATTATTGATTTTAATGATTAGTGATCTTTAAAGGAGACATTAAACTAAGGAAGGGCAGCCTTAGAAGCCCAGCAAAGCTTCCTTTACAAAAAAACACAATTTAAAAGTTGTCGTAAAATTCTGACTTTAAAGTGTTACATCGGTGGAGGCAGTCAGAAGACCCAATCAAAGCTCTATCGAATAATAAATGAAGGACGACATTTAAAATATTGAGTTAACTTTGCCCAATGTGTGAGTCATGGAAGCACAGCAAAATCAATTAATATTTAAATGAATATAAATGGGCAGCAGACAAATAATATACACTACATGCTAAAACAACTGGAACACACAGCGAAGTTAGAATTTAGTTTAACCAAAATCACAATTTAGGCTGGCGACCAAAACCGCAATTTAGAAAAAGACTAACTCACTTCATGCCCAAAACGGCACAAAACTATGCCACACAATTATTTAAAACACAAACCAGACCCAAATAAGAAAATGCTGTAACCACGACTCACCATTTCAAATAGCTTCACATTTCGGCCGCTCGCACGATACAAGTTGCGGCTCATAACACATACATCCCAAGGATGACTAAACTGACTATTTAAGTCATATTGCAATTTGACACAGCTATAAATGGTGTTGACTCGACGAAGTTTTCAAGTAGGATAGCCATAGAATATGGGCAGTACAATACAAGTAACGACTTATATTAACTTGCCCCCATACTAAAAAAAATGATGATGCACAAGGAGAGGTAATCAAGGCAGGGAAATGATGGGAGGAAACAGGAGGGGAGCCGAGCTAGCCTCGGAGAAGGCTACCTTGCAGAGGAGAAATTCCAAAGACGAACACGGCAGCGCTAGCATCGCAACCCCCGCCCCTAAACCTGTGATTTGGGGACCAGTCTCTAGTTAAGTTGACCGAAAAATACAGCAAACACATACACAGAAAATAAAAGTACAAGATGTTGGAAATATTTCCTGGATACTTGTATACATTCAGATAAAACAGTTCCATGACGAGTGACAAATATGCAGTGTGATCAGCTCCATCTTCAGGTTATGATAAATATGTTGTTAATTAAAGTCCCCTGGGGAAGGAGGAGAACCACTCAGTGCCACCAGAGCAGTCTCTTCTCGATCATCAGAAACGAATGCCAACAGCAACTTGAGGGGGGGGGNGTTGCGGGTGAAAAAACCGGAAGACCACTACTAGTCTCAGTAGACGTCTCGCTACTCTTCTCAGTTCACGACGGCGGCGGTGGGTGGTCTCAGCTCGACTCGGTGGAAAAAAGAGAAGCGTGGAAAGTAACGATCGGTTAGAAATAGGAAAACCAAAGCAACCAAACAAGATGGGGAAAGGGTAAAGGAACAAAGTGCGCAAACAGAACTCAGCAAAGGCAACTAAACTGCAGGTATAAACATGATCAACCAACAATTACTTCCATTGCAAATAAGGCTTCAACTGAGAAACGTGTGCTTTCCTGAATAACTGATTGGAACTGGGCGATACAAGGCTTACAGTATTAGGTGCTAAAAATGTATTTATCCTGAAACGACCGATACATTTTATTATCAGCTTCCCTGTCAAATCCTTTCCCATATTTCCCAGCACATAATTTTTTACAAAGCACTAGGTCCCTTCCCTTAAAATTGACCAGTAACCTGCCCTGATACATCTTCGCCATGACCTGCAGCTTTGCTGCCCCGATCCTATGGTGGACCTTCTCGGGCAGGTGATCCCGATCAGCATCACCAACTGGAGAAGGAAAGCGGGGGAATATTCTAAATGTTTAGCAGAGAATAACTGAGGGGGCGACCAAGGAATGGGAGTGAGAGTGGAACTCTTGTGGGTTCATGTAAAGCACTGTTTAATCCCACATTTATGGAATCCAAAACCTGATCTCACAAGATATGATCATGGTTATAGGAGGTAGTCAAACAGGCCTTAAAATTCTTATTGAATCTTTCTACTTGGTTACCATTCGGGTAATATGGGCTGGAGGTAAAATGCTTGGTAGTCCAGCGAAAACAGATATTCTTAAATATACTAGAGGTGAAAAACTTGGTGTTATCTGTTACTATTTCCACTGGGGCGCTAAACACCTTCCACACCTTATTGGCGAGAGCCTTGACGATGTATGACACTTTCATATTTCTCAATGGAAAATAAATAACAAATTTAGCGAAGGTGTTCAACAAAATTAAAATACTTCTTGGACCTAATTAAAGGACCAAAAATATCAAAGTGAACCATGCTCCAAGGAGCCTGAGGAATCTGCATAACAGCTTGCCGAACATAGCACACTGAGTCTGCTTGCATTTTTGGCACAGATCACACAAATGCACAACATCTGATATGTCTCTTCTATGCATGGGCCAGGAAAATGAACTGCAATTTTGTTGAAGGTAGTGATACAGACACAACAAGTTTACGTGCACAGTTACTATTACCGGTAAAATACAAAATGCCCTTATCCAATTCATACGGGAGTGCAACACCATTATTCAGGTCACATAAAACCCGAGTAAAGAAAACGTCATCCGCCTGAGCCTGGTGCACCTTTACAAAAAAATCGGAAAAACCCTGACTAATATTGAGAGTAGCCACAGGAGTCACCACAACAACTGTTTCAAAATCAGCCAGATCGTACATTCTCGACAAGGTATCAGCCACCTGATTTTCGGAGCCTCGAAAATTGTGAACCTTAAATGGAAATGAAAGATACGAAGCACCCAACAACCCAGTTTTTCCAACTGCTGGGTATGGTTGAGGACACAACTCAAAACCCGATTGTCAGTGTACAAGTCGCTTTATTCATAATCGATGTACGATGCGAATTTCTCAAGTTCGAATATACATGCCAAGGTTTCCTTTTCATATACAGGACGATTCTAAAACCATGGGACAAACATTGAGAGGTGGTATAGCTCACTAAAACAAACAATTATTGTATAGAAATATATGGGTGGAAGTGACGCGTTGAGGCACAAACACAAAAACATAACATATTAACGGAAACATAAATGTTCATTAGCAGCATACTTAACGAGTGATTCCGCACAGAAAATGTTAAAACAGTTGCTGGAAATGCATCCACCAACAGTCATGAATGCTTGGCGACCTCTACATATGGCGTGATTGGCTGACAATGGTGGCGTGCGTGAAATACCTGGCGTATTTGAATCTGTTCGCCAATCACTCCACCGACACTACCAAGCTTGCATTACTGTCGGTGGTAGTAATGTTGAGCAATTATTATAAACATTGCTGTAAAAAGGCATTTAGCAGCGACGCTGTAAATAAACAATGTGTTGCATTTCATGTGTTATTTTTGTGTTTGTGCCTCAACGCATCACTCCCGCCCATATATTCCTATACAATAATTGTTTGTTTTAGTGAGCTCTACCACCCCTCAATGTTTGTCCCATTATTTTAGAATCATCCTGTATACCAAGTCTCCACTCAGTCTCAGTCAAACTGTGACTAGCAAAGGCAACAGGTTCCAAACCCAACTGTGTCTTCTAGGTTAGGATTGCCCCTGATGCCAGAGACGAGGCATACACTTGGACTATAAATCGGCGCGAAAATCCAGAACAAGAAACACCAGCGGAGAAACTACCGTCTTGAATCAGAGAAAAGGCTAACTCCTGACCCTGACCCCAATTAAATTATACTCCCTAATTTTAAAAATAATTTAAAATGCTGCCATTTCGGAAAAATGATCAATAAACCAGGAGTAATATCCTAATATACCTAGAAAAAACCTGTATCTCCTTCAGAGTCTTGGGACGAGGGAAAATCAATTTAGGGGCCATATGGTCAGGATTGATGATCAAACGACCCTCACAGAGCAAATAACCCAGAAATTTCACCTTATTGGACCCTAAGGTGTCTATCTGGATTCATTGTCAGACCTACTTCCCTCATTTAAGGAAAACCTGGTGCATATGGGACAATATAGATTCAAGGTCATCGCTGTAAAGAAAATTTTTAACTCGTGTGTAGGGAGGCAGCAGTCGCATGTGCCAGAATAATTCGTAAGAAACCTGTAGGACCCATTTCTTTTCCTACAGACCCAGTGGTTGCAGCCTCCAGCATACAAGACACATGCTACCATTCAAGGTACTTGTGTTTAATGTATATACACAATCTATCTATCTCTCTCTCTCTCTCTCTCTCTCTCTCTCTCTCTCTCTCTCTCTCTACAGAGAATAATGTTACCTGTACTATACTAGCGACTTTAAATCTTCCTCTACAGTTCATATATGTATTAATGTTGCCTTTAATATAATGGTAATGATGAATAAAAGTGTTTATGTGTTGTATGTTTATGGTACCTTCACTATACAGGTTTATATTTCGGGTATGTTTGTCACCTCATTCCAGAAAGATATAGTTGAATAAAGTACACACAATAGGTATGGTTACAAATGTATATACATTTATTGATGGATATATATACATATATATATATACACAATGAATTACCAGTAAACCTCTCTCTACATACATTCACTTTTGAATTTTACAAATCTTTCTCTGTCTCTCGCTCACTACTACATCTGCTTATAGAGCAATGACAACACTTTAAAATCTAACCCCCGTCTATACTCGACAGTGTACTGCTCGTACAAGTTCACATTTTCTGGCCGAAACTGTACATAGTCACATTTGTCAAACATATTGTTCATGGTGACTGCAGTGGTTGTCTACCAAATGCTGTAATGCTGCTGACTGCAGGCCAGATGTAATGCTCGTTGCTTCTTATATGTCCATGATGTAATGCTTACATTTTTGTAACCAAGTAAACTTCACACATTAGTGGAGAACACATTGTCTTCCACATAACTGCTCCATGGTCATGTGCTGTTCGCCCATACAGGTCTCAGTCCAAGGGTCAATTACACCGCTGTTGGGATGGTACAAATCATATTCAATTGACTGCATAACCCACACATGGCATATATTCTCTTCATTTGCATGAGCTATCATATCGACGATGGGGCAAAGAAGCTTTGTGTCTGGTGTCGCAGGTAATATACAGGATACGCAACAAAGCTGTATGGAATCGGGTATGATGCTAGAGAGTCCGTTGCAACTTTCTACTTGCTCAGGCAGTCCAGGAGGTTTGAAGTTAATATGTCGGTACCCAGTAACATCACCATACTTGGTCATATTCAGCTGGTTGAATATGGTGTACATATATGGAGAATTTGAGTTCTACTGAGGTAAGACAGAGGCACTTTCTATTTTCTTCTTCCTATGTATACCCATATTATGAGAATTACAGCACGTGTATTGTCTTGCCGTTGCAGATAGTCTTGATGCCAGCATAAGCAATGTGCACAGTAGTCTCGTTAAGCAGTTTCATGTCAGTCTCCGAGATCAGTTGAACATAGCAAGTAGGTAAACATATCCGAAACTCAGTATTCAACATACACGTAATGCACTTGCTGTAAGAGGTATCTATCAGCCGGAAATCTGATGCAGTGTACAGCTTCCCAATCACTAGATCCGTCAGTACCCTATACCGAGTGTTACCGTTCAGCTTCACTATAAGCCAGTCCATGATGGTATCGAGTAGTACAGTGGTTTACCCTCATCACCAGGTCGTTATTTATATTGTCTGCTGTTAGAAAAAAACACAATTACTATTGCCCACCATCACTGTGGTGGTATGTACCACACTCCATAGCCCATGTCATTAGCGGCAGTGTGTTCATGCGCGGACATACCAGTCTAGCCTGCACATGTCAGTCGTGTTTGGTTTTCATGTACGGAGCCTTCAATGCTCTTAATGATGGGCAGTCATACATACTCTATCTGCAGATCACAGTGTTATGTTCGAACTGTAATAAATACTCAACCATCTCTTCTACTCTGGGCCAGCCAAGAAGACCACACCATCCACCTCCACGGTCAACACAGCAGTAATTACAGCACGTATTTTCTTGTATTCTACATCACCATATTCCCAATTGAGACAGTGATAGTGTTTTTTACAGCCACGTATTTGTCATCTCACTTTTCCTGTCAAGTGTCCTCCATGGAAACGGGTAGAAATGTACTTGTTGCTATGTTATTGTTTACATATGCTATGCAGATGCTCTTAATTCTAAAACCACACAGCAACATGCAGCCCTGAACATTCGCGAACATTGTGATGGTGGATGGTCAATGAACTATAGGTGTCAATGAGGTTAGTATTTTAACTACTCTGTCGCACACATTGTATGTGACCAGTCAAGGTCTGTCTATTAAGCCCCAGTCTATTAAGGTATAGACTGGGAAATTCTCCGAAGCGGCAATTTCAATCCTGCAGTCAACTATGCCTGACTTTTATAATCTTGTTAACTAATGTCAAACATCAGCAGGGGAGCAGTGCCCACGAACTCGTCGGGTTCCAGTGTTTGCCCAAAGTAGGATCTTTGAAAGTCGGCATACATTTGATACAGTACCATGTGCATACCGTTCGCGAAATCTATGATTAAATCTTCATATGAGTAACACTCATAGTTGAGGAATGCTTACCGTTCTTTACGTTCACATAATCGAGTTTCGAACAGTCTTCATTGACAGCATTCTGTTTGCCTGTCTGAAACACAACTATTATGTAGTGGGGTTTCTCACTTGCGAAACTCGTTTTGACATTCCAATTTACCCTAACATAGCATGGTACGCTCAGGTATGTCTCTAAACTCCATGTACATAATGGTATATCGACATTTCTGCCTTTCCCTGCAAATTTCAAAAATTTCACGCACGCTGATATTTTCACCTGCACATGCGGGAGCAACCATTCGATAGATCATATCGCCAGCAACGTGGCTTCCAGTGTCGCAGCAGTAATCCAGGACTGTGTTCGTTTGCATGTTGGCAATGAGAATAACTAGCTCCTGCTTGGAATTAATAATTATGTGCTTGTAGTCTTCAGCGAACACTAACAGTACAGCTAGTGGAATACTTACTTGGAATTTTCCATTAGCATAGACGGGGACCTTGAAGTTCTCTTCGATCCCCCAACCTGTCATTTTAGCCACTGGCAGTTTGTTGTGTCAATGAGATATAATTCTCTATGGTGGCTGTAATTCCAACATCTCTCATCGCATCCACTTCATATCCATTCAACTCATATGAGATTCTACTTATGTGCAGTATATAGTTTATGATGATTTTCGTTGTCGCAGGTACAGCGTTGCATGCCTTTGTAATCGTTCCTCGGAACCTCAAATACAAATTAAACCGCACTGTGTATATATCTTGGTTTTGTACTGGGATACGAACCTAGGATGAGGGTATGAATGGACCTGGCAGATACGGCATGTACATACGAATATCCACCTTGGTGATCGCGTCTTCGAAGTCTGGCGGCTCTGCTACGTTTAATGATTCCATGCCCTTATTTTTTGACAGACAGCCCCTATTTTCTAAGGAAACACATGTTTTCAGATGTTGTCACAATGGGTGCTCGCCTTGTACTGACTTCTGGTTTGGTACAGTAAGCTGATTTTATTACCTTAGAACTAGATCACTTAAATTTTAGACCCATCTTTGCGTAAATGTAGGTGTTCTGTTATTTCCTCAACTTGGAAATAAATCAAACGACTGTCTTGTTCTGCTATAGAGATGACCACTTCCTGTCTGCAATGTAATTGGGCATCTTCGGTACATCCATCGGTTTAAAGCCTGGAGGTACCTTCACAGAAAATTCGTCCAGTGTTTGGCTGGGCTTGCCATTGAGATACGATCCAGTAACCAGATTATAGTTTACTTGCAGGGTGTATTCGTGCATTTCATTCTATTCGTATTTTGTGTTCTTGAATCAGAGCATAGCAGCGAGCATGTTGCTTCCCGTGAAATATATCTGAGCAGTACAATATATCTCGCTATGTAGCGCATTAGCATTACCTCATAGCATAAACGTCACTTCCAGCTCCAGTGCATGCTTAAGGCACTCGCCTTTATCTTTAATCTCATACGATTCCTTGGGTACATGCACTTCACGCCTCTTACTGTCCTCCTTGACATAGCGAAACATGAAATTACAGTAATCTATGTTCGGCACAAAGAAGTTTGAAAATCTATTAGCATGATGGACCACAACCTCTCCAGGTTCAGCAGAGAAAAGTGCACAGAATGCAGTTCCGAGATATTGTCCGACACGATCAGGGATACAGACATGTCTGATGCTTACAAGTAGTGTCCCCATTATGTTTAGTTTTTTGTTTGTATATCTACCTTTAAAGGAAGCGCAGACATAAGTGACTGCAGTTCGATTTTCGAGGCAGTTGCTCTGCTTCATAGTTATACTATAATCTCAAGCCTTTCAAATACATTTGTAGTTTTGGTGGCACCCTTAAATTACCATAGCTGTCAAAGTAATCTGCCATATCACCACACTTTTTGCGTGGTCCAATGTGTCCCTGGAACGAGGCTGGTATCTAGGTTTACTATACCACACTCAACACACCTCGAACGGTGTAGTAGGTGGTCGCGCATGAACACACCTCAGAAATTGTCTATTTTTAATTTACAAGGTAAATTTTGTATGTATATATCGGTGAGTGGACGACTGGGTAGTGTTCTTAAAATCGCCTCTTTCACCCGGTCCTCTTCTGTTTTCTCTTTCCCCGACTGCCACTTATACAGTAGGGTCGAAGATACAGTCGACTGCCATTTTTTTACATCTAGTGAGTGTCTCCATATATCTCTTGTGCCGCATTGCTTCGGCCAACTGCTTATTTTCTTCCTTGACTCTGTTCATCCTCGCAATACCACTTGTACCACCGATAAGACTGCCGAGGATGCCGAGCGCTGCAAGATAAAGGGCAAGACGCCTCCTTGCTCCCCTACTACTGTGCAAGATTTCCTCCATATCTTCCCTTTTTTTTTCCTTCCTTCCAAAATGCAAACCTATTCCCCTCTTGACTTTAGTTATAATCTTGGACATGGCCCAGGGAGCCAGATGTTCACCAAGTTTGGACTTGGGCGATCTAACTATCGACTTGGCTTTTTCCATTAGAACAGTGTCGGCCCTTGTGCCCATATTCCAACTTGATACATGTCGTGTAGGTAATGTGGTGCTCCTTGCATGCCTTATTCAACGAATTGACAGAGACATCGCATCGCTTCAATCTCCATGCTAGTCGCGTGCTTGGCCCCCTAGTATTTGTAGCCTGGAATGTGTGCCTTGGAAGGATGGTTGTTGGTCAGCCTGTTCACCAGTCCACATCCTCTCTTTGTCTTACTCCCACAATGCATTACAGCATACTAACACAACTTGATCACATATACTTTATACATTTGTTTCTAAGCAGCTGGCTGCCCAGATAGCAGCTACCACACCTGGTCTTGAATGTGGTCCTGTTGCCATAAGTACTTGTGGTTTACCCATTCATGTATCAATTCACTGGAGATTGTGCCACACGCCACAATTGTTCATGTTCGCATCACTGATGACGAAACTAACTCTCGTGAATCAAGTTATGGGAAGCTGCTGCCAACTACTGTGCGAGGTATCATAGCAGGAGCAAGCTATAATGGAAATATATGTGTGATTCTCAGCCTTTTGGAAGAATCCAATGGTCTTCAGTTCGAGAATGTTAAGCTATACTCTAAATAACTACTACAGCCAGCGCAAATACTACAAACTGTAGATGGTCTATGTTATTTTCCATTTAGCAACAATGGAGAAGTGATGCCGCCAATGCTTTGACAAACTCAGTGTTTGTTTTCGATGACATGGCATGTGGGAAAGTCGACCATGCAGCAGTATTATAGCATGCACCGCCATGTAGTGGTGGATTCGATTTACCTGCACCAAACTTATTCACACATGCCTAAACAGCTTCTGCACGACAATGCTAATTTACTCATTCTATTTCGCATGGATGACCTGAACTTACAGCATGTTTACTCAGATCATGTTAATACATATATGACAATTGATGGATTTAAAAGTATGTGCTCATATTGCTGGAGAGAACCTCGTGGTTTTCTTGCGATAGCTAAGGATCTCCTGTCTCATAAGGGAATGTACCATAGGGGATTCGATCAGTTCATTATCGCACATCAGTGAATGATGAGCTACACCATATCTAAGTTCGGCCATAATGGCTTGAAGCGTGCGATGGAGAGTTGTATTACATCTACTGACGATGGTAACTGCAGCTTCGGAGGGAAACGGGCCAAGAATCTCGGAGGGCCAAAACATGACAGCAATTCAGCTAATGTGCCCTTGTACGCAGTGTCACTTCAAAGGCGTTGACACCGCTGACAGTACTGCAGGCCACATCTGCTAACACCAAGACACATCTTCGCACACTGATGTCCGGTTGCTACTTTAGATACGAAACTCGACAGTGTGGGCAAGCGAATAGCCAGCAGTGTTCACACGGTCATGACTACTGAATTACACTCATTGGTTGAGGATGTGAGCAAATTGCCTTCTTTAGGCTGGAAGCTCGCCACTGTGGAAGGCTGTCTTTTCGATACGAATATACTAACTACTGACATGGATGGGCAGCTTAGCACATTGATCGAGTATCTCCCAACTAACTGCTTTTGCTTCCAGAGATGTGCTTGAGGCCATGGAAGGTCGGCTATTCGGCAACACAAATGCAATGTCTACTAAGATGGAAGCCCAGATTCGCACATTGGCTGACGATGTGCTCAAACTGGCTGCTCTAGGAGGTAAGCTCGCGGTCGTGGAGAAGCTCGATTCTGTAGGAGAGCGATTTGCAGACAGGGTTCTTACTGGCCTGACTACTGATGTAGACGAACGAGCACCTTAATGTGACGACCGAAGGTGCGGGCATGCTGACTGATTTAAGTAAGATAAGCACGAAGTTAGAAGCTGTAGCCAACATGGAATCAAACCTCGGTGTTATCGGTAAGCCTGCTCAAATTCGTACATTGACTGACGATGTGCACAAACTATCTGCTTTAGGAGGCAGTTCTCGGCTGTGGAGAAGCTCGATGCTGTAGGCGAGCGAGTTGATAACAAGGTTCTTACTGCCCTGTCTGCTAAACTAGATGCACACCTTAATGTGTTGATGAAGGACGCGAGCAAGCTGGCCGTTTAAGTAAGTGGCTAGATGCACAAATAAAAGGTTTGGATGTGGTGCTCGCATATGTTGAAGATCTTATACATCGTGGGATTGTTCATGTCCTATCTGACTTGTGGACAAACGACGATAAATTGAAACATTGCCAGCAAGTGCGAGATGCAATCATCCAGCGAATCTCCAAGTCTGAAGACAATATCACAAAGCTGATAGTGCAGGCGCATCGAGTCATCCCCTAAATATATAATATAACCATTCTGCTTTTGCTTTTAGTACAATAGCCACTACTGTTGAGGATTTACATTGTATAATCTGAAGTGTGAGCAATAAGTATTTACTGGCCAAGCACGCACGCTAAAGCACAATGCTACTTTGGAAGAGGCCGTCCGGCCGACATCTCTGCTAGATAATTTACAACAAACAGTTCCCCCTGCTGAAATGAAGACTGAACCAGACATCAAACCCAGGAGTGGGAGGAAGCGTAAGATACTTTCGGAAGATAATGCGACTGTTGATGATTTGCCTTTAGGTGCATTGAATCGTAAAAAAATACAGGGCTCACTTGCACACTACGACCATTTGCAATTACCATAAATCGTACACGAGGTTTAATGATGGAATGTATGATGTTTATAGAAGCAATAAGAAGTGGTTCTTGGGGAACAAATTTTTTCTGCCAAACGATTTTATTCAGATTTATGACAAAGCAATGCAGGCATATCCAGGCCT
The DNA here is from genome assembly GCA_002778355.1 of Clitarchus hookeri. Taxonomy (NCBI): domain Eukaryota; kingdom Metazoa; phylum Arthropoda; class Insecta; order Phasmatodea; family Phasmatidae; genus Clitarchus; species Clitarchus hookeri. Next base: position 263,446 of record NQII01000482.1, on the reverse strand, counting down.
CTATTAATTACTGTTTAAACGCGAGCCCGGCAGATACTCGCGCTCTTCACCAGTACAAACGTCTACTAGCCTTCAAGAGTTCACATTTGGCAGACAATGGCTCTTCCAGCAATGCTTTTAAGGATGACACACATCCAAAATTCAGCATTATTGCTGAACTGTTTCCGGACGTCTGCTTATCGAGTGGCTCTGGTCTTACTTCGAAGCTTGATGGAGGCAACCGGTTAGAGTATGTATTCTGAGCGATGTCAATGAGCTTGCATCACTTCTATTGCTGCTAATTGCATTGGTGATAATTCCCACATAAATGAGATTGTGGATATTTTAGAAGAATTGCATTATGGCTGGTAAATATACTGAAGATGTCTCATATGCAGATCACTGCCGAAATCCAGCAGCCTGCGTATCGTAATTATCCCAGACAGGCAGTACTTGTCTTTGGGCTGAGAGATCTGTACCAAACCAACCTAGCTGAAATGATCCCATATGCTACTGTTAATAAAGGTTAAAGATAAATGTCAACAGTAATAAAATGTTTCAGCAAATACGGATGGGCAATACCAGTTCGCAGGGAATGTGGCCTCGGTGTGAGCAATGCAATGAAAACTGTTTTGCAAAATAAAGGATCGCCTAAGAATTTGCAGACCGATCTTGTGAAAGAGAATTCTACAACCACACATTCTGTTCGAGAATGGCTACGAATAAAATTAATCACTAAAGCAAATATGGCGAGAATGCCTCCATCCTGGAACAGTTTAACCTCGCACTGAAAGCTGACATGTGGCAATAATTTTCGTTTCGGGGTAGTTACAAATGGCTAGACATGTTGCCTTGGTTATCATCCTACAATCGACGAGTACATCGTACTATTGGCGTGTACCCAGTGGACGTTAAAGATAATTCTTTGCTGGAGACTGTGTTCTGAGCTACAAAAATTTGGATGTGCACAAAGCTAAGGCAAAGATTGGTGACTGTCAGGATATCATGAGTGAAGGGAACATTTGTAAAATCATACACATGGAACTCGAGCCCCGAAGTCTACAGGATTGTCAAGATTAGCCATTACAAACCAAGAACAATATCTTGCAGACTTTAATGGTAATGAGCTCAGAAGTATTTATTAAGAAAGAAATTCAGCACAATAAATTTCCCGATGCTTATTTGGTTTAAAGTATGCTGTCGAAGAGGCAATCAGATTTTTGTGAAATGGTTGGGTTTCAGTTCTCGACACAGCTGGTTTATACGATCGGTGCTCACTGATGTGTGATTGGACCTGTACATACCACCAACAAATATATTTTTTAAACTATTAATGAATTCATGCTTAGAAAAATATATGTACTTGTGCTCCCCTCTGTGTGTTACGTGTCAGTGTATGTGTTTATTTCCCCGACTGGTATTACAGTATATGGCTGTTATTAATTTTCATACAGCTGTCGTTTTCGGCTGGGCACTTGGCACACCTTCTCACAGATTGGATGCTTGTTAAAAACAACCCTGCCCCATCCGGATGATCACGCAGCTGTTATTATTTTCAGATGGGCACTTACTCTCACAGATTTGGAGTTTTTTTATAAAAAAATCCTGTCCACCTGGCCACGGACGATATTGACAATCTGCTCCTCCCCCAGTTCTCAAAGTAGGCTGGGCCACAGCTGTTAATGATGTCTCGGAGGATCTGAGATTGGAATGTACTTCTGACTTGTAATACTATGCAGTGTATGCTGCTTCATATTTGTGCCTTGCATGCAATCTTTAATATTGTCTGCTTGTTAAAATTCATGAAGCCTGACATCTAAAGTGGGACTGTATGTAGGTCATGAAAGCTAATGGTATTGTAGCTGTGGCTGGATGCAACAATGTTTAATATTCATGACAGCTGTCTGCTGCTACCGGCAGCATTAGTTGGTTGCCATCAGATGTATTTTTTATGGTGGTAAAGTGGTGTGTCACTGCCGTTTTAACGTTTACAGTGACGTACAATCTTAATTTGCTCTTGGTTGGCCGTCGGCCATTCCATGGGTAGGACCAAGGATGATCCCTTCTCACACATACTGTCATCCTTAGGAGCATGCTTATTCATTGCTGTCCTCTGCCGCCCCCGTATCACGCCATTACTGACCAACTGGTGCTGTAAAGAGGGCAGGTGGAGGACCAAGATTATTTTATGTTCCCACAAGTGTGAGTGCTGGCTATGTCCTGTACCACGCACATCAGCGCAGACAAGTGTGGGATACAGCATTGCAGTCGAGCTCTCGAATGGACAGCCAAATGTTAGAATTATGGTTTTATCACACTATTGATTTTTATGTTAAACTTTTACACATATAATGTTTATATAGAGGTGCGATCTGGCCGATTTTTGTTTGTATAATTATTTTTTTTCTGAATGATGGAATGATAGTATTTTTCATGCTATTAATATATATATATATATAAGGAGCATGTGTGCGCATTAACAGTGCCCGTCTTTTATGTGATGATGTGTTTATTGTCTGGGGAGTGCACCAGCCGATGTGAGTATATATTTTGTTTCCTCTCATGACCATACAATGTTGATTTTTTTTTCGCGATTGCAATTTTATTGTCTGGTGTGTGGGTATGCTGATGTATGAACATTATTTTATCTCCTAACACTTCCAATGCAATGGTGGTCGTGTGGTCAAGACGTCGGACTGGCGACCCAAGGGTGGCCGGAACCATCCTGCATGCCTCCTGCATTTTCTTGAGTTCACATACAACTAAAAAATTCCTAGTGTTCTTGGCAGCCACTACTTGACCTCCGCTCCCCAATGCTGGTGCACCTCTGCAGGCAACTAGTGAACTAAAAAACAAAATGGCCATGCCGATAAGTACTCCTAGCCACGAACCTGAAGAAATTTAAACACACTGGTGGCGGGCGTGGGAATTAAAGATGGTCGCCGACATGTGCAGCAGGAATTAAATATGGCTGCCTACTGCAGACAACATCGATGGCGATGGAGGGCGCGAAAAGCAAGAGGGGTGGGAGACTGGTAGGAATGAGAGAAAACCCCAAGGGATAGAATGTGGGACGAGAGAGAAAACGGACAAGGCAGGAAGGAGACCGGGAGGAATATGAGAAATCTTCCCAAGGGATAGAACATGGGAGAATAGAAAGAGAATAGATGAGTGGGAAGGGCAGACCAGGAGGAATAAGAAAACCACAAGGGATAGAACATGGGAGATGAGAGACTGGAAGGAATATGAGAAAACCCCCAAATGGAATGCAAGAGCAGGAAGTGCTGAGGGAAAGCCAAGATTGCCACTGCTGATGAATGACACAGCAGGAGGTTTCTGCATGATGTCATCCAAGATGGGGGTCGACTCATCTGCATTCCCAATCCCCAATAGCTAGAACCTACCATTTCTAACATTTTAGATTGTATTATTTTTATACTAAAATACAATTCACCCAAGGGCAGCAGTAATGTAGCATGTTCCTACAATCACATGCAATCTAGCTAGTCACTTTTGGAATTTTATATGCGAGTGATGTTGACCTTTTGCTTGTCTTGTTTTTTGGTGCTCTTATTTCCTGTAACACTGCAGTCGAAAAATGCTTAATCTGCAATTAATTTCATTCACCCCCTACTGGTGCTAAATACCTTGCATAATAAACACTACTCAGACCTGACAATAACTTTTCTTTCCCCCCGAATCACTGAAGAGGAGATGCACATCTGCATTGTCTGTCCATCGTCCAAAAGCTAAATTACAAGTTATTAAGTCATTCTCTACTTGGTAACAAATTCATACAGAGTTATTGCTACTTTTGCTATGACAAAGCAGAAATTTCTACTAACAACACAAAATTAGTAAATCTTGCAAACTACACCACATATAAAAAGTATATTCAAAGTGTATACCATTTGTGAAGATAATTTTCAGACATACTGGTTTGTTTTTTTAATCATCTAAATATGAATCTTCATTTTGCAGTTTAAACACTCCTTTTGCAGTTCCCTCTTAACCTAAAACTGCATACATGTATGGTTGATATACATGATAGGAATGTTACAATCTGAGTTGACAAATTGAAATGGATGTTGTAAAAAAAAAATTTTGAATCTAATATTGCAATAATTTAATTTAATAAATGTCATGTCCTGCAACAAACTGTGCTGCTGACATCTACCTGACATGTCCTCGAGGATCCCGACCGTGACATCACTTCGACCCCTGCGCACGTCCCCTACCCCCCTATATGCAAATAACGTCACTGCCGCAACTCCCCATCTACGACATATAAAAAGTGGACATCTTGATCTTTTTGGGACGTCAATGAGACATCACTGGGACATTACCGCCACGTCTACTTGCAATATCACAAAAAGCAGACATTTGGATCTTTTTGGGATGCAGATGATACGTCACTGGAACATAATCTAGACATGCAATGCTAATGGGATGTCATCAATGTCCAGGTGTGACATCACATAGCAATGTTATTTGGATGTTATGGTGCTGTACAGGTGGATACTGGTGAAGATGGAAGTATGAGCCAGATTGTTAGTGCGAGCCAATCAGATGATGAGCATGAGAGTGCCCCAGTTAAAACAACTGAACCAAATTCTAGAAAAAACATAAGGTCACCAATAAAAAGGATGAGAAAATACAAGTCCTCTGTAGTCAATGGTAGCATGGTCACCAAAGCCTACGATGTAATTAAAAACACACAATCCAAATATAACAAGAGTCATGACTGTGAGGTTAATGGAGATTATGTGGCCACTAAACAACACGCTCAACCTGAATCATCCAAAAACTGTGTGCAGTACAAGATCGAGATCCTCTTCTGGGCTTGAAAGGGGATATATGATTCTCTACTACGTAAGGGAGGCAACCAATGCACTCTTGCATCAAATTACTATCACTATAGCTCAAGCAATATGCAAAGCAGTTCTCTGCAGTCTCTCCATTCAAATCAATAACATGTGAAACAGGTTAAAGAAGGTGTATTAACAAAGTTAGGAGTATCTTCATGGAGTTCTGAACGAGTGTGGGATTACTGACGGAATGTACTTTTGTTGGAAGTGTACTGTTGGAAAAATAGAACCTACACTTTGAAAAGCAATGATATAATAAAGATCCTGCAATTCCATACTGTTTTGGAACTTTATCAATGTAGCAAACATACAGAAATTCGCAATACTTATAAAATAGAGGAAACCACTAAGCAATGTTTTCCATATTTAATATAGATAAATTTAATAATATAACAATTTTTTTAATATGTATACATGGTAAAATTAATATTTTTGGTACTTACCTTCACATAATCCTTGAGCGCATCTGTTAAAGATTAACAAACTTTTGACACACTATTTGATATGCTTGGAAATTATACTGTCACCAGGTGCTAGAAAGCTCAATGTGATGCCAACCCTTTCATAAATAGAAATGGCTTTCCTGTAATTAATGTCTTGACATATTATCTTCGGGCCTACAAGGTTCACAAGGTATTCAAAATCTGTGCTTGAAATCCTTGCCAAATCTCTGGAAATATCATAGGACAACTTAGTCAATTTCAATTGTTTTTAGCCATTCTTTAAATCTTCAATGAAACGAATGATCTGGACTCTACATTGCAGGAAAGGGCGAACCCACATCCTCTTGCACTTTTCATGTTGACAGGCACCCACAATCACTACACATGCTGCAGCCAATACAAGATATTCATCACACATTTTATTAAGTTCTACACTAGCAGCATACTGACATTAATATCAGAAGTTCTAACATCTTAATAATAACCTAAGTGTGGTAGTGTTAGGACATGTCAAAGTAACATTTTCGCCATCAACACAATATGGACATCTGACAGAACATTCTACCAATGTTTTGCCTTTAATCTGACAAAATTTTGATATAATTGTTAATAATGTTTTTTAATCAACATGTTCTGCTATCAACATTCTGTGTAAAGGACACTTTACACATTGACAATGAACCTCACTTCCTGGATAAAATGTTTTATGCAAAAACAGAACCTCACGTCAAAGGTCAACTTTTGTAACATTTATTATATATATTTCAGGTTAACTGGGTGCTTCTTTGCACCTTTCACCTTGCATCTAATTTTTCATGGAGCAAGTTTTATGCAACAAAGTTCAAATAGCAGAGTTTATTGTTTGCCTTTCATTGAATTTTCGAGGTGAATGTTTGACTTGGAACGACATTAGAAACCATTAGAAATACAGGGGTGGTACATTACAAATTATCATTAGTCCTTAACATGTCTTTAGTGAGTCCTTTGGAAACACTACAATAAGGTTATTCTTTCTGTTTTATTGTTTTTCTATTTTGAGTAAGTGAATAAATTTGGGCTGCTCTTAACGTAGAGGTCTTGAGAACCAATGTTTTACTATTGTCTTTCACTGCATCAACAGGGGTGTTATTTACATGAATGATCACATTTGGCCATCAACCAAGAACTCCTTACATATTTATTACCATATGCTTGGCCCTTGCAAACAATTTTATAGATTTCCCAAATACACAGATTATACTCTTAACTATTTTAATTTTTAACTCTGCAAGTTTTATGCTACAAATCTTACACAAAAGATTTGCCACATCTCTGTTGTACTCACTTTCTATTTCATTAAATACCAGAGCCACATACTGTATATAATATCCCCAAATAATTTACGACTATAAATAAACAACTCAATCAATGTACTTTCCATTCATTTGTCAATTACTTATATAACTGTTCACACTATTGATAATTTCACCTTCAGTAGTGTCGGCCTTGCTAGCAATAGATAAATGCAGGGAGATTACGAATGCCACTTTTTTTTTTTACCAAGTACCTATAAAACAACAATTCACAATACATATACTTCATTTCACCTTAAATAAAGCCTACATTACTAGGTTAAGAATGTATAAATGCTGGAAGATAGTGAATTTTTAAAGAGTAACACACAAGAACTGGAAGATAGATTTCAAAATACAATAACAAACAAGAACTAATTTCCCAAGGAAAATTATCCCACTGTTTTCAAGGGCCCATTTCCTGATTTCTTTTTTGAGTAAGTTCATAATGAACTACATAAAATGACTGCACTGTCAGATAATAACATAAATAATTCAAAAATTGCTAGTATTCTAGATTATTAATAACTGATACACATATTAAAATTAAAATTAACAAGTTCAAAACAAAAGCATCACCGATTTAAAAAAAATTATCCAAATGGATATACTTAGTGTTCTACCACAACACACAAATACGTACAGCATTCTCTTCACAAGTGGAATTTGCATTTGTCTGGAGGAAATAAATTCAAAAAATTCAGTCATACATTAAGTTCTGATAAACAAAACTGACACACTGCTGGTCAACTTGGAGGTCTACATTTCCACACTACATTCACCCAGGATAATACTGGGTTTTGAAACTATACATTCAAGCACTGCATTTTATGCCTAATTTCCGAAGGAAAGAAAGGCTTATGAGATCACTTTCCTGACTGTGTGTATGTATGTGTGTTTGTGTGTGTGTACCCTGTCTTTTTTCAAATTTTTAATGCGTGAATGAAATTACACCAAACTCGGTACACATATAATACTTAGTAAGAAGAACACCTGACTTTTATAGTTTTAGACCACACTGAACACTTACTTACAAAATGGGGCCATTAAAATATTTAATGTGATATGTCTTCTTGGAAATCATTCAGCCAATTTAAACCAAATTTTGTATGCTTACAGTGCAAGGCAAATCACTGAATTTAGATGTGAATATTATTGGTCCACTAATTTGGAAGATAGCGCCACACAAATAAATAATGTTTTAATGTCATATCTCGGTAAAAAAATAAACCAATTTTGGCAAACAAGTAGTACTGCGGCAGATGATATTAAAGGATATGTTGTAGGTATGTCAAATACTTATTGTCAAAGTGGCAGCCATAAAGATACTTTAGTTTTGTATGTTATAGTGTCAAAACCATGTAATTAATTCCAATTAAACTTTGCATGCTGTCTGAATATATAACCATCAAATGCATCCACACAAAATCTCTTTTGTCTGCCATTTTGTAAAATAGTATCACATCACAAATTAAAATTATGCTATATCTCCAAAAAAAACATTAGTTTCAACCAAATAATTTATATGTTTTAAGTGTGTAAATCTTTCATTTTCCGAATGGCGCCTATACAAACATTTTAATTTAATATGCTATTTTTACGATACTATGTAACAGATTTAAATTTAACTTCGTACATTGTATCTATGACAATCATTGAATGTGCTAATAAATAACCTTTTTGGCATCCATTTATGAAGATCGTCACATGAACAATGGACGTTTTATGACATATCTTGACGACCAACCAACTGATTGATACCAAAATATCACACAGGTATTGCTATAGTAGGGTATGTAAATTAACATGTGTCGTGCGGCAGGCATGTTTTAATTGAGTTTACAAAAATTATTTAGATTAGTGGGTTAGGTATATCTATAAAACATTTCAAAAAAATTTAAACAAATTTTGTATGCTAACAGCATTAATTAGAAGCATCATTTATGCATATAGAGATCATCTTTTGCTGGATTGTTTTTGCAAAATAGTGTCACGTGATTAAATTGAACATTTTGCAATATTTCCTGAACATAACTAATTTCCAACAGATTTTGCACACCAACAGAGGGTATTTAAAAATTACATGATTTAAATGGGGTTAGACAATGATTTTCAAAATGGTGGCCATTTACTATTTTGATCTTTGGCATATCTATTTGACAGTTTAAAAAATTCAATCGACCTTTATATGCTGACAGCATCTATTAGAAACATTGTGTAAAGAGCATCGTTTTAGGCAATTTTGTAAGATAGTCTTGTTTAAGAAAATAAGGTTTTAATGCCATATCTTGGAGACCAATCAATCAATTTCCATACAATTTTTCACACAGATAGCATTATGGTAGGCCATGTAAACTTGTGTTTTTTTTAGTGGCTCAGGAAATTATTTTCCAAATGATGGACATGTAAATATTTCAGATTAGTGAAACCTATCATTCAAAACATTAGACTGATTAGATTCAAAGTTGATGCTCGAATGTGACCTCCTTAATGCATGTTATTGTACACTAGCTTGCGGTAAGAGGTCTTCTGGGTTCGAGTCCCGGTAAGGCATGTGTGTATTTCTAATTGTCTCACTATTGTTGCGTATGTTTCTGGTTTCATCTAATGATATTACTTGCAAAGTGACAAGTCCTACCTACCAACTCAGCTTTTAAGAAATTATTTAAAAATTAATTGCATCTATGTTGAGGAAAGAAGGCTCATTAGTTATATCAGTAACTTCTTGTTATAATTTTTTTTGTGATAAATTGTATTCCTGACAATTATAAGCCTGCCTATTAAAGCAATTATTTATGCTATTAAAAGTTAATAACATGTACAAAAATAACTTTTTTTTGTTATTGCTACTAGATCATGTGCAGCACAGGCATAAAAAAAATTACATATTTTTCCAGGCGATTTTGAACACATTTCTCTTTCAAGCATTGCAAGTTAAGAATAACATTAAATTAGCACTGGATGGCCTTAATGACTTCAGAAATGCTACAAAATGTATATATAAACTTGATCAAACATCACAATTATTCACAATTTTCTATAATATATCTGAAAGCTTTATTATGCAGTACCTACGTACTCCAAAAACAATTATCAAGAGTTTTAAACACAGCAAAAAGTAAATTATAAAAGAGTTCTTTCTGACTTATATTGTTGGTCCCTCAGTAGAAATATTTCCTATGACATAGGCATTTTGCAATATAAAAATACATCTTAAAACATTTGCATTGTTTTACACTTTACAGTTTTTATAATTGCTTTCAAAAATATATATGAAATTACAGCTAGTTTAGTTTTCCTAAATGTAAAAAATATTTGTTTTTTTTTTTTAGCAAGTAATATATTTGCAAATAATTGACTGATTATGCGAATATGTGTGATTATTTATAAAAATAATTGTTCTTGTGGTTTATGACATATATTGGCTGACCACCATGTGTTTATATCTTCAAAATTTTTAGAAGGTAAACTGGCATTATTAGCCATTTGGCAGAGCTGACACAAAATATACTTATGGTTATCAAATACTGTATAAAAATATTTCCACCAAAAATATTTCCTGTAAGCTTGTGGGTTTTTATCCAAATAAATTATATAAGCAGCAAGTTCTTTCTGAGATGTGAAAGCTGCCACATCAATATAAGAATTTGGAGGTGCTATCATGCTATAATTGCAGCCGCCATATACTATAGGGATTACATAATGTTTCAATGCCCTAAAAAACTTCTCAGTTACATAATCCAAACATAATGAATTTTCGAATGACAAATAAAATTTGTATGTTGTATCAAGCATTTCATCACAAGTACCATTTTCTCTTAAACATTTAAGTTTCCCACAGCGACCAAAAATATCAATTGGCAAAAATTTTGATAATGCCTTAACATAACGGTATCTTTCACTTTGTGAGTTACAATTTGAGACAAACCATGCAACCAGTTTAGTCTTTTTTTCTAATAATGCATCCAAACTACGATCAGAGCTGCTTAAACTGTAATTTGGAGCAATCCATTTTGGGGTATTCTTGTTGGGCATTACCAACACTCTTCTTGCTTCCGAAATTGGTGCAACCCAGCCATATGGGAAATGAATATCTGAACTTATACGGTAAGTCATAGTCCAGTTGAAATAATAAAAATCCTGTGGAGCTGTTCTGTACCTAATTTTTGTGTTCACTGGAGATTCTAGATTGAAGTAAATGTACCGTTGATTAACTTTTCTTTGACTTGGGAAGTCCATGGTTGATGAGTCACCCATGTGGAATACAATAACATCATATTCTTCAACAGGAATTGGAAGATACCCATCAGTACGATCCACAATTGTGCAGTTTGAAATTGGGCAATTTGCTTTAACAAAGGGATTGTGGCCAACACCAAACCCAAAGTGTTTTTCAGAGAAAAAACTATTCCACAGAAGAATAGTTTTATGATTTCTGTTGAACTGTAATTTTTGCTTCAGAACAACTTGTTCATCCTTCCATAACAAAGTCAAGTCATTGGAATACATCACAAAGTAGCAACCACACACGATTACTATTCCTGTAACTAATGTCACAAAAGTTTTTTGAGATGACAAATAAATCCATGGTGCCATTTTCTTTGGTCTCTAAAACAGACAATACAAATGCAAACATTTCAGATAAATTAGTCGCTATTTATATGACATTTTGCAAAACAACACAGGACTCAAAAAATAAATATTATGAACTAAAAGAAGATTTTATATTTCTGTGCATTTCTATACCGGCTATAAAACTTTCAGGAAAAAAAGGATAATTTAAATATGATGTTGCAATAGTACAACCGATTTAAACTCATGAGACAAGGTGGTCTCAAATGCATAGTGGTGTTGTGTGCCCATTTACTCTTTTTATAAACAAGATAAAAATTAGTATATAAAGGCCAGTCGTATGATGATAGAAAATAAATGTGGAAAAGAGGAAATAAATATAGCAATCTAATATACAGTTGGACCTCTATATCTCAAGTCACTAAAGGAAGCTGAAATTAATTTGACTTATCAGAAATTTGAGTTATGGAGATGCATGTACATGATGTTAAAAATAAAAACAAACTAGTATTATTATGTATAGTGTATATGCTGTTTACAGTAGAGTGAACACTTTTGAGACTTTAGTTACATTTTCCTTGCAGCCATTTTTTATCCTTCAACCACCTTTTTAAATAAATATTGCCATGTAAGTAATAAACACAGTGTGTACATTCAACCACACTCTGAAGTTAACGTATAAGGCTAAAATAAAATTAATTTATTGACTATTATTCCAAATGAGAGGGCATTCAAAAGTGCCCACTTTACCATGAACAGCCTATAACATGTACTGTAATTTATAAATTGTAGCTTATGAAATACATGAATAACATACTCATACTTAAATCTGAACATTATTTTCAGAAGTTATTGTAAATTATTTTCATTATAAGAGTTTTCATATCACTCTGATTAACTACACTATACACGTGGCTCAAAATGGTGGTACATTATTGCATAAATACACATAATGACACTAAAATCATTCCTATTTTGGAAGGGGGGCTCAATTAAATTCTGATTGAAAAAATCAAGCACTTTCTTGCTTCTTTTCTTTTTTGTTCGAGCTCCGTTCACTAAGTTCTCAACCACATTCATTGATATAAACATAGACTCACTGATAACATACCATGAACAAAAATATTTACAATTTCCAAGGCATGAAATGCCTCATATGATGTAGATATATTTTGTCACATATTCATCAATAACATCACCTTTTCCTTCATCACAATTTTCATGATGAGTTACTACATTCATGATACCTAAAATACTCCTGGAAGGTAGACCATTCCTCAGGCACTGATGTAGGTGTATAATAGTCTTCCTCAGCTTCTTCATGCACAAGTTCATATGTAGTGAAACCCGCTTTCCTGAAGCAATTTGCTATTACTTCAGGCTTAACATCTTCCCAAGACATTTGCAGAATGTGGATGGCATCTAGGAGAGTTATATAATTGACAAGTTTACTCATTTCATTGTTCCTCATCATACTAGTGATAGCTTGTTTCCGGCAGTGATCTCTCAAGACCTTGATGTTAAGAACTGCCCAAATCTCTTCATTCACTCCCTCCGGTAGTGATAACTCAAGCTTTCTCATCATATCTTGGTTCTTCATGTGGTGTTGGCAGGCAAGACAAGTTACACTGCTTTTAGATAGTTACCTAGGACTTTTGGATGAGCAGGGTAGTCCAATTCCTAAATCCAAGACTCAAAAATAGAATTTGGTATTCAAGCTTTTTTCTTGTTTTGTATGTAGCTGGCAATGATTTAACACCCAAGAAGAAACATGGTTTAGCAGATTTCCTTATCTCTATCAACTTCAGATTTTTTTAATTTCCTGTTTGCAGTTTGTCTGCTCAAAAAATTTTGTAGTAAATGTAAACTCCCTTAAATATGTATGTGCTTTATCGATTTTTGTTTCTAATATATGCAAATGTTTTCTCTTTATGCATATAATTGTAATTTATATTACTACAATTCAGATTTCATTATATATGTATTATAATCGGACAGGCACATGACAAATGTGGCAATAGGGCTCGGTAATGCTCACCGATAGGCTGACATGGAGCGACCAAAAAGTTCTGTGCTGGGTATAGCAGGAACACCATATTCTTCTACAATATTTTTCTTTCTTTTATCTTATTTCTATATTTCTTGAATAGTCTCAACTTCATCAGTCAGACTTAATGCCTTTAATATTTGCCTTTCAATCTTGCAGAGAACTGGTACCTACAGTAACATGCTATTATAAAACACAAACATAGACCTGTTCACTGGATGACAGTTGCCATCAAAGTGCTGATCTATCCAATGAGCTTTAACACATTCAAGTTAGTGATTCTGGGCATTACTATTTATGCTTTGAGATATTGAAAAATTTAAATTATGGATGTTCAACACAAAGAGGTAAAAATACATGGAAATAAAAGAAAATTCACTCGGAATTGTAAACTACTTTGCATAATCAAAAATTCAAGTAACAGAGGTTTGAGTTATCGAGATCTGACAAAAAAAAAAACATGGGTGCATGTACTTATGTACGCGCGTTATAAGTTATTACTTCTTTGGCATCACTAAAATAACATTTTATTACGTATGTAAATAATTTATGTAAGTAGAAAAACAATAAAATGACCGAAGAAAAACATTAAATACAATTAATAAAGGTGTGATTAAAGAACATAATTAAATACTTATAAAAATTAACCTCAAATACATTAAAACACTTTCACATTTTATTATACAATTTTTGTCACTAACAAATTTTTCACGGCACAATGTGAGTAAAATTAATTAATAATATATATATTTTCCCAATGAATTAATAATATAAAGCAAATGTTTTTCAATTTGCTTATTAAATGAACTGATTTTCTGTTGGTTTTAAATATAACCACGTGCTATGTTGTGTACCTTGCGTTTGTATATAGCTAGACGATACGCACATGTGCGTTTGGTCATACCCCTACCACGTTCACTGTCAAATTCCTTTACACTGTGCGCACGCAACTATACGTGCATGCGCAATGGGTCATACCTCTACCATGTTCACTGTCCAATTTTGTTACACTGTGTGCGCACAACTTCCATTGCACACTAAACTTATACCCTTAACATGTATAACTTCAAAAAGTCAAACTCAACCAATAATGGACCTACAAATAAAAATTTTAATGCAAAATAATTTCTACTTTAGCAAATTTTAAGGGAAGTAAAACAAAATTTTTAAAGGTTGATGTAAAAAAATTAATAGGCTACACCAATTAAAATGCAGCATTCATAAAATACAAATACTCTTTGAATTTATATTAAAAATTGAAAATTGTGGAAAGTAAGCAAAAATTATAAAAATTAAGTTAAAAAATTTACCTTGCATCTTTAATTTCAAAGCCATACATTTTTTCTTAAGAACTTATGTTTGATCAATAACATATTCAAGATAATTTTAAAAATAATAACAGTCAAAATTTATTTTAAATAACAAAAGAGTACATTATTTACTTCTATTATAAAAATAATGCTACAATAAATTTTTTTTGCAAATTTTTAATATAAGAACACTTAATTTAGAAAATGAATCATTAACTTAAAGTATAACATGGGCCTGTAATGACTGTCAAGGAAAAAAAACATGAACAGGAAAAGTTCAGCTGCCCCAGATGGCTACGAAGGCAAAAAAAGGATCTTGCGAGTCAATGGGAAGACAGAAAAAAATTACTGAAATGATAAATATACTAAAACTGCACTCATAAATTACTTGCAAGTTATGATTCTAACCTAAATTAATAAATTTATACTCATTTATGGTTCACTCTTCTTAGGGTATTAACTTAGTTGGCTAATGTTTTTTATATTTTCATTAATAAAGTAGGTTACTATGCTGGAATAAAATGTTACAGTATGCTAACATAGGTGGTATAGTGAGCACTTTTGAAAG
This sequence comes from Clitarchus hookeri, assembly GCA_002778355.1. Lineage (NCBI taxonomy): Eukaryota > Metazoa > Arthropoda > Insecta > Phasmatodea > Phasmatidae > Clitarchus > Clitarchus hookeri. Next base: position 248,328 of record NQII01000482.1, on the reverse strand, counting down.
CCCTATCATTTGGAATAATAGTCAATAAATATATTTTATTTTATCCCTAGACATACACATGCGAGTGTGTTGGAATATATACACTGTGTTTATTACTTAAATGGCATTGTTTATTTAAAAGTTGTTAAAGAATAAGAAATGGCTATAATGAGATGTACCATAAACATATCAGTTATACTTATTTAATAGATTCTCATGATGTTAGCAACAATAACTCTTGTAGTACAAAATTTCAAGTTTTTATTACTAAATTAATTTTAAAAATTTTGTAAAAAATTTTTATTTTATTTTAATTAAGGTTATTAGTTTAACCAGAGCAACCAATTCCCAACTAACTAATCACAGAAGAAAATTGAATACAGATCTGCAAAGACCTCTCTTTCCTTGCTTTCACAAAAAACCAATGAACTATAAAACAAATAGTTTTAATACTTATAATTAATACAAGAAATATTTTAAAAATTGAAATTTTTAATCAAATCAATATAAAGGAAACAAAAAACATGTCATATTAAAGTTTTTCTATTCTTTACAGAACATATCACAGAAAATCATTATTACATATTAACAATGTTAAAACAAAACTACTTATACTGTCAAGCTTTGCACTAAATCTGCAAGATTCAACTTAAATTATTTTTAGTTAACTGCTTTTTGAGTCTTGTTCTCATATGTTAAATCCAGGATTTGTGCAGCTACTAAGATACTTTGGCAACTATCACAGAAAACAATGGCCATGTTGCAGAGGAAGGTTGTACCATCTTCTGAGTGCAAGTACTTTGCATTCACAATGGGATGTTTCTTTGCTGTGACCTGCTATAATCTGGCAACCTCGTGGGCAGTGCAATGTTGGAATCAAGTAACTGCAATACACAGTGGCCTAGATGGTGCCTCCAAGTGGAACTAGGTGGTGATGAAGGATGATGGAAGAGTATTTGACTGCATGAATGAGGAAATTGTGAAATCTGGGTCATGCAGTACATTGTAAAAAATACAGTCCCTGTTTTTTAATTTAGGCTTCTACCACGTGAATTCCTGCACTTCTTTCCGAACTAAGGTGAATCATGTTCAATTGCTGGTGGCGTCACACTGACTTTTGCATGTGGCCAAACTGATTTTGGTCAAACAAACTTTATTGACATTTATGCAATATACACAAGCTCTACATGACCAAGAATATGCAAATTTCTAGTAGTAATTGCCAGTAGTACCATTAATTTTCTATAAGTCCATATTTCATCTCCAAGCTCAAACTTCATCTTCTTATGAGAGAACAAAACAGGTGATGAATAAATACCAATTACAGCAGTCTGATCAATAACACCTTCATGTACTGGCACTGTCTTCAAACAAATAATGTTTCACAGATCCAATTCAACCAAACTGGTAAATGTCAGGTTTCCTAAATTATGACGTTTACGAAAAAAAAAAAAAAACCAACTCCTAAAGTCTACTTCCAGATTTAGCAGTTATACCTCATAGACAAAATCTACATAAATAACTCAAAAGAATATAACTCTATTCAAAACTAACTACTTTACGACACTACGTATCATCATCCTCATCTACATCATAATTTAAACTTAAGATATTTTGATACTCTTTCCAAGCATACTATCTTCTGGTGCTGTATCATCTTCATAACATGTTGGATGTTGCCCTAAGCAGGATTATCAGTTGCAAGTTTGCACAAGCCTAACCGTTAGCTCTTGCACCTTTGCATGAAAGAGGATGTACACAGACCCCACTCATGTGCCTTGCACCATTTGCATAAGAAAAAGTCTGTGGCTAGCCGACAGCTCTATCACACCCTCCTTTAGCATGTCGTTGACTTGTTCCCTAATTATGTGCTGCTCCTCGAACCCATATCCTCATGGCCTTTCGTACAGGGGTTCTGCTTCTACTGTCGGGATGTTATGTATGGCCGCTGTAGTGGCATGAAGCAAGATTGAAAACGTGAATACATTCTGTCATTCTGACAATATCCTCTGAACACGGTCCTTAAACTCGGTTGGCACCCCATTTTGTAATTCATCTAACAACACAGGTTTCGTTGGTGCATATACCTGCTCCTCCATGGTGTAGACCGTGCGTCGCTCTCCGGCTCCAAGGTGTACCTGGCGGGTTGCTACTTCGCTGATGGCCTTCTGTTCCTCCAGCCAGGGTTGGCCCAGGACCTTGACCTTGCATAAGCTATCGACTACCATGGCTGTCATGTAGTACTGTTGGTCATGGAGTTGTATCTGGAGGCACATGGTGCCCCTGGTTTTGCCGGAGTCATCGTAAGTGGCTAGCTGTAAGATGCCTGGGTCTTGGCGGACATTACTACTTGACACTAGTTCTGGACACACAAACGTATGACTGGATTATCGCTGGATTACCATTTACTTTAAGTGGAGTCTGGAGTAGGAGGTGTGTCTGCATCGCTGCAAGTGAGCTTGTAAGTTAGTTGCTTTGTCCATTCAATGCAGTAATTTTGTCATTGAGGATGTCTGTCGTGGCCGAGGATCCCCTCACTTGTCGTTTCCCTGCAGGTGAGCGTTGCGCCTAGGGCAGTCCTAATGCCAATGATACTTCGGCACCGGGCAGGTGTGACACTGTGGAGGTTACGTTTTCCCCCTTCCACCTGCCTGTGGGCTATTCCATTGGTATTGTGAGTTCATCATTCCCATGATAGTGTGTTGGGTGATCTTGCCTCTGTAACTGCCTCCACACTTTCCTTGTCCCGTTCTCGTTGTGTTGTTACCAGTTGTATGGTTTGTTGGTGGGGCGTGGCCCGTTCGTCCATCATCACATGTGTTTGGAACAGCTGTTTCAGGCCACACTATGCTACAACTGCTCTCCTTATGTAACTGTCCACCTACTTCACTGGTATGTGTGTCAGAAACAGGCGGAAGACCATGTGCACTCGCAAGGTAATGTCCGCTAAAGCCTTTGTTAATGGCATGTTGGGATTCATACTCTGGAACAACTGGATCTTTTTGGCAAAAAAACTCTCTACCAACACACCTTCTCTTTGAATTTTGCTGAATAATCGTGCGAAGTAGTCCGTCTGTGCTTCCACAGCCAGAACCCGATCGCTTAGGCCGTTCACCAGCTTGTCCCACGGAAAATCTGGGGGTCACCAAATCGAACACCACATGCATGCTTGTCCACATAGGGTTGCCCCACACATTCAGGCCACTCTTCGTACGGCATTCCACACTGGTACAGTCTATCTGCACACTGTGTGAGGAATAGCTCCAAGTCCTCTGTGCATCCGCCCATGAATTCTGGTAACGTGGTTGTCCGGGGTGGCAGTCATGTCCTGATCGCGACCGTATTTATTCCTGGACTGCCTCCACCGACCCCTCGTTCCCTAGTTACGGCCAGTCCTGTGGGCCCAGGCTCACTCAAGGCAACTGCCTCAGTGCCCGGCGATATCCCTCACGGTCGTACTTCCGTCGCGGCATGGCTACTGGAGAGTGCAACTTCACAAACTTTGCCAGGTGTGTGTGTGTGGGGGGGGGGGGAACACCTGTCTGTTGACCGTGACTTCTAGCACATGTTATACATGCGAACACCCTTTCTCCGAACGTCACCAGTTCTGATATGTGTGCGCATCTTCGGTGTTGTACATTACTACACATCACACATACTACAGCCTCGATTTCCATTGCATTGCAGTTTACCACATCACACATGTTACCTGGTCTTCTGGTCGTATCAGTGTCCACTATTCTCTCGATCTTTATAGGTGTCCCCAGTGCGTAAATCCCCATCTTGCGGTAGTGCGCACCATTCACACTTCACTTTCTTCAATGGAAATATGGTGCGTGAAGATAGAACATTCTCGCACTCCATGCTCGCGCTGTGTGGTCCCGTCATGGGGTGGCAATACTCCCTAGAGGGGTTGTTGGAATGTGGCGCACACAATAGCCACTCCTCGTGCTTCCAGACGTGTCCTACAAAGGCGTTGCTGACCACATGGTGGTTTATACGTAGTCGTGTATGGCATACCATCATCTGTTACTGCCACTGTTTAGGCCGTGATGTACATCTGGTCCCTTATACTGTGATGCAGTGCTGCCTAGTAATGGTACTCGCTACTTGGACAAAAACATGTGGTTCACTGGTAGTTGCATTTACTAAGTCCCAATTACACAGTTTGCACAACAGTACAATGTTACAAAAATGAAGACACAAATAACACTAACTCCCGCTCAGCTATGAGCTCGTTTTAACAGAAATTAGGTTACATGTATGAACACTACATAAGAACCAATTCTGAAGTGACCCGCCATGTGGGGTCCGCCGAGCGGAGTCAGACGCGCTCATAAATGTAATACTTACGCTGCCTTGCCCCTAAGATGTACAAGGGAGTGCATTGGGGTAGAACGAGAGGCAATGAAAACTGTTCCAGGTAAGATTAACACACAGAAGGAGAACTAATAACGGTTACAACAAGGATGAAGGCCTCTCGCTGCAACATACATCTTACTCCAGCAGAGACTGCCCAATAACGGATGCAGAAAGCAGCTTGTGCCCACCGCATTTGTGCAGGAGTTTGCACAAAACCCTTCAATACTATTAACTAACAAATACACAGTAACCCTTCATATGATTAGACAACATTTTTCCCAGGCTGATTTGTCACCTCTGTGTTATGTTAGTTTAGTTTTCAGTGTTTCTGCAAATGCCTGGGGGCATGTTCAAAAAAGTAACATCTGTCCACTGACCATAACAGCATGCACTCTGATGTCGTCCTCTTTATTAAATTATGTATACGTGACTAACTGATGTCTGTCACTCATTATAATGCTATCAAAAATAATTTATTAATTTACTGAGGCAACTGAAGTACACAAATAGCAGCTTTTCTTTAATTTTAATTTTCGCTTTGCTTGGCTTTACACAGTCACTTCTTTACAGATATTAAAACGACTATTTACCGCACTCCCGCACAACATCCCTCTACTCAACAACATATTGGTCATCACCAGTTACATTGGAATTTAGTATTAATTTAATTTATCACTCACCCCGTGTTCGGCAGGGAGGCTCGATTGGTGCTGGTGGTACCTTCTGTCTTCTGGTGGCGGTGGTCGCCAGCCCAATGGCTGTTGCTATGCGGCCAGTGCGTTCGGCCAACCTGCTGCTGCTCTGCTTTGGTGCGCCCGCAGCACACCATGCACCCCTTAGGAACACCATTTTTGATGTTGACGTCCCAAGGCATGAGTTAAGTGCGGGCCTAATGAGGTGGGAGGAGGGGGTACGACGACAACGTCATTGTTAAGCTACAACCAAAACCTCTCAATTCAACTCCTTCCCTCTTCCCCTCTATAAAGAGATTACGAGAGTAGAGTTCAGGAGTGAGTAGAGAGAGGCATGAATATGGTAAGAGACATGGTTTGGGAAGTTGGCCAGAAGGCAAAGGAAAAGGTAGATATATTTGAGAAGCAAACAGCAGCAGTTTGGAGCAATAATTCTTCATAATCTCAGGAGAGTTCGTTTAATTCTTGGTAAGTAACATGTTGTTGTAGCAGTATTTAAATTTTTCTTATGTTTAAATATTTTAAGTTAGGCCTTATCTAGTTAATTCAGGTATGGTTAAAGTACTTATTTGCTAGTAGCAGTTTGTCTAGTTTGTTTCATGATGAAGCAGGACCTAGAAAATTTTGATCTTTAACTGCTTATAGTAAAATCAATTATCTTTCTTTGTAATTTACTTAGTGTGCCAGCTACGAGTCCTAACTCTACAATGGATCTTGGTAGTCATTCATGAGCAGGGTTTAAGAAATCCGAAAGGATAATTCATAACTTCTTTAATTTTGGTGGGGAATAAAATTAAAATTTGGAATAGTCTGTAAGCATTTTTAAATGAGTAATTTTTTTATTTTGCCTGAACTAATCAGTACAGTTGCACAAATAATGACATATATTTTTCATTCTATTCAATTTAAGAACACTCACACTGTTATGGCTGAAAGCCACCACACACCCCCTTGCTCCCAAAGAATTTGTCCAGTAGAATGCTATAAAAGTGAAGGTATAAACATCTGAACAGCATACACATTTGCTCTCAAATTGAGTCAACAGAAAGTTCTGTAAAGACAACAACTCCCACAACTCAGTGAACTTTTCCTTTGTTATAAACCCAATAAAATGCCCATTAACTATTTCAGTTGCCCAATAACTATTTCAGTTTTTCTCACGGCAGATGTTATGCTGATATCTGAGGTTTGCAGATTTCTAGCAAGTTATTCTGTAACACCAAAAATTATTACCAACACTTTGAGGTAAAATAAACACCTGGTTTTCTCAAAGAAAGCAGTCAATCCATTTGCTACAGACTCTTCGGATTTCAATCTGTCAAGAACACCCAGTACTGCTTTGTATTGAACATTCACTGCATTCAACAAATTAGATGGTGCAGTCCATCATGTAGTGCACATAGGTTTGTTCAGTATTTTTTGCCGAAGTTATAAATTCATAAGTTCTTTAATTGTGAAAAATCCCAGTTCTTTTGGCAGATTCATTAAAAAGTTAAGTACTTTTTTGTATTACTTTATTCAAATTGCTCACTACTGCTAAAGCCAATAATGGCAGTATTTCAGTTTGGATATCATGAGAAAGCATGTTATGCCACTTGAGCAACGAATCTTTAATTTCAGGTATTTAATTTACTCTTAATTCAAGTAATTCATAAAAATCACCCTCAAGTAAAGACTGTTCATGGTAAACTGAACACTTTTGAAAGCCTTGCTTCAGATCTACTTGTATGCACTTAGTGTAGTCTTCCACTACATGTACACTGAAGAGCCAAAAAAACTGGTACACCTGCCTAATATCNCGAACACGCAGAAGTGCCGCAAGACGACATAGCATGGACTCGACTAATGTCTGAAGGTATGCAGGAGGCAATTCACGCCATGAATTCTGCACTGCAGTCCACAAATCCAATCTGCGCCAATTTGAGAAACGGTTGCACGTCTTGTCACGTTTAATGATTCTCGTCAGACGTCATTTGTCCCGTTCTTTCACGATCTTTTTCCGGCCGCAGCAATGTCGAAAATCTGATGTTTTACTGGATTCCCGATATTCACGGTACATTCGTGAAATGATCGTACACGAACATCCAAATGTTATCTCTACCTCGGAGATGCTATGTCTCATCTCTCGCGCGCCGACTATAACACCACGTTCAAACTCACTTACATCTTGATAACCTGCCAGTGTAGCAGCAGTAACCGATCTAGCTGCCGACCGCATCGCGTTTCTCTGATTGGTTGCATACCTCTGATATTTGCATACACACGCCTATACCAGTTTTTTTGGCTCTTCAGTGTACAATTAACATTGCAGTGGGTCTGATCACTTTATTCATGCGTCAGTAAAAGTAAAAATGTGAAATAATGAGAAAATTAAATATCTTACATATTTGTTATTTCTTACACTTATATGCTCAAAAAACAGAAAGCAAAATTAATTACGTCAGTATTTACAAACATAACACATTTAAAACACATTAATTCAAAGTTAAAATGTGGGACTACTTTCCCTCGGTTGTTACAAACTTAACTAGGTGCATGCCAGTCAGTGTGCCCATTAAAATATATGCAGGTAGGGCAGTGACATTTTTCAAAGGTTGATTTCAAAAGCGAACACTTTACCGCAAACAGTCTATAGCAAAGAATTTTATGCTTGAAACAATACTAATATGAGATTCACTACTTTCATGATATGAAAATTTCTCGGAGTTATTTTTCCAATTGGAAAATCCAGAACAAATTAAGATTGGGTCAACTTTTCAGCTGATAATAACTTTTAAATTAATTCCTTTAGCTAGTAGACAAGACAAAATATTTTCAAGTTCCTGAGGTAAAACCTCAATGAAACCAGGGCCATTTATTGTACCATTCTGTTTTACAAGAACAAGCACTCTTTTATGTTTTTTTCTTAAGGATTGGGATAATGTTGTTGTACAGTTATCACTTACAGTAGATGATCATTGAAGTCCCAGGTAAGTCTGCGCTGGCTGGAACTGATTTAGAATCACATAGAAGGATAGTATCCTTATCTTTACTACATAAACATGTAAATTTATGTTGACGAATATTCACACTATCACTTTTAAAATTGTTACTACTGGTATTGATTGAATCCGATTTAGAATCAATTACAACAGCGCACATATCTTCACTGTGCAAAGACTTTGATTAACAAATATTTATATCACTTCTCCACCTATTACTATTAGAACCATTATTGCAATTTTCAATACACTATAATTTTCTTTGAAAGAAGTAACTTATCTGTTGTCTTTTCACTGTATGGTCAATGACTACTTCTGCATAAAAAAAAAAGAATACTCAAGGGTTTGGATTTGGAAGAAAACATAAAAACATAACAAACATTAACAGACACTGTTTACTGGCATGGACTCACAGTGTTGACTGCCAGTTCAATGCAATACTCCGGTGAACATGAGCTCGTTACAGGGTTGCCAGCTGCTGTGAACAGGGCAGAAAAGTAACAAAAATAAACAGACAGTCAGACATTCAAGACACAAATAGCACAGACTCACAAAGACCTTGTTCCAAGTTACTGTGGACTGCACGTTAATTATTCCTTCCAAGAATCTGATCCTTACAGCATTACTAGGAGGTCATATGAACCCTCTGACTCACTGGTTATGCCACCCCTGAAACTACATTTAATTGCTTCTGTATTTAGTTATAACAAGTCATTATCATATGGCTTTGCTTTGGTTGTTAGTCTGCTACCATAATTACATTCAATATTCAAAACATATGCATGTTGGATACAAAATGCCAAACAGTAATTAATTTATGATGAGAACTAGGTGATTATAAGTTATAATATGATCCAGATGGGAGTATAGTATATAATTCTATGAGAAGTGCTTAGATTAAAATTTAATATATTTTAAATAAAAAATCAGTACACATTATATAATTTGCTGGCATAAGAAAGTGAATATGAATGGCATGATGAAAATGTGTATAATAGCAGAAAAAAGGGGGGAGCCCCTTACAAATAATATTTATTGTATATCTGTATTTAAATGCCAGGATAATAATTTTTTAGTAAACATAAAATATTAAATAAGCCAGGTATACAATGAACAAATTTTTCCTTTTAAAGTTTGATAGTTCATTTTCTTTTTATTTTAAAGTTTACAAACTCCTGAAAGTTCACAAACTGTGGATTCAATCAAAATTAAAATGAAGTAGAGCTGGCCGGCGGAGAGAAGAAAGTAGAAAACGACATGGCCATTCTTTGGTGAATGTAACGGGAGTCACGAGTACCCCATCACAGCTACCAGGTTAGACTGCAAAGCTGCAGTCTTCCCACACTACAGGTTGATACGGACTGGTACTCAGATAACAGTGAAACAGTGAATGGGACTGCACAACTGTGATTAGTGAGGCTGCAAAACTGCGACCGCCAGAAAGGTCGGGTACGGATTAATACAAAAATCACAGGTACCGCAAACAGTAGAACAACACATACCCATAATGGAGGTTGACAACTACACTAACGTAGCCTACCAGTAGTAAACTATGTTGTAGCACATCTAAATTACATGATGAGAAGTAAAATTAACTTCCACGAAACTACATTTTTATTACAAGTGAAGTCTGAAGTTGCGCATCGTCAAGTCAGATGTTCACAGCTAGCCAGTGGGATGAAGAATGCACGGTCGATAAGCGGTGAGTGCTAGATACAAGCATGCCGCTGAGCTTCGGTGGTTGCCGCTAGATGGCATGAGCTTACTCAAATGGCAGCTTTTGATGTCTTTCACGTGTAGCAACAGCGTGAAAAGAGGTGACCCGAGGTGAAAACTACTGTTCTTGAAGGAAATGGTAAAACAAAAACAAGGCTTGCAGCCGGATGCAACAGACACACAAAAAATATGCTGTGTGTTAAGATACACATCCTGAAAGAAAACGAGTGTGCAGTTAAACTGCTCAGAAATGCGTTGACAACTTGGCTGAAGAGTATTTTGTGAGGCTGCAAGACCGAAAAAACGTGAATGTAAGATAGCCTGCAATAAGTAAAATGAACGGAATTCACTGAGAAAATTATCTTTCTCAAAATTAATCAAATCTAAATGAAATAAAATAATATCCCAATTGAAATTAAGCTAATATAATGAATTTGATAAACAATAAAAAAAAAAAGTTATGAATTTTTTTACAAATAATACAATTATTAATATAATTGATTTTCTTGCATGTTTTAAAACACCAGCAAAAGAGTGTGACTAATGTGTTTGAAAACTATAGGAACCTAAATGAAAATAATAAAAATGAGGAGTTAATAACGTTGTACCTTGAGAGACATAGGATGCTGCCAGATGGAAATCTGAATATGAATTTGGAATGTACACTATAAATTTCCTATCTGATAACTAGCTATGTAACAGTTTCAAATAATTTTCACTGAGTCCTAATACTATTTTTGTAAGACTTAACAGTCAAAATATAGCATCTTACAGTCCTCTGGTTACTTCCTCCCTATAGGTAAGATGTATAAATAGATAATATTTGAAATTTTAGTTCTATTTTTAACGAAACCATATACATACATGAACAAAGAACATTTTATGTGGAACTGTAAAATGTCTATAACTAATTTTCTTAGGAAACCTTAGATAATAAAATAAAAGTGAAAATTGACATTAAGTTATTTACTACATTTTTATAAATGGGAATTACTGTTGATTTACACAGAGAGCTGTATTCCCCTGGCACTATACATTATGGAAAATAAACACCTTATAAGAAGTTTGGAAGATACACAAATAAAGTAAAATAATATGGAATATACATAAAGGAAAGCATAGCAATTAGACATTACCAAAGGTACCGATACAAAACGTGAAATTGAAAGTGTTTCTAACAAAAAAAAAACCATTTTCCAATATGAGAGACAAATAAACACTAAAGTAACAAAATCAACAGAATGATGTCTCTGACTAAGGAGGGTTTCTTTCTTCTCACTGCACCTTAGTACTATGTATGGCCTCCATGCGCATTGTACAGGTCCCTAACATGCAATGGCATGCTTTAAATCAAGGTATTAATGTCATCGTCTGGAAGAAGGTCCCATTCCATCTGGGCAGCTCTTATGAGATCTGGAAGTGTTTCTGGAGGTTGTGGACGATTATAAACTGCTGTTTTCAGCTTATCCCAGGCATATTCAATGCGTTAGCGTGCTCTCTATTGATCACAAAGGAATTATATAACTCCTGCCACCCAAACAGCCTTATCGCACAATATTCCAAACTTTTTATGAGGTGTATATATGACTAAGTACAGGAACCAAGATTGCGGCACATCTTTCGACTATAAATTACAAATTTTGTCTGGATCTCAAGAAATAGAAAATTCAATTTTTTAAGACTCCAGAGAACTAAGTTGATGTTATCTAAGTTGAAAAAATTGTCGCTGTTTGGAACATTGTCAACATTTTTTCAGGTTGTTTTAATTTTGTTGTTAAGCCATTTACTGGCAAATTTTTGCATTTTTTGTAAAGTTAATGACATTTTTTTTTTTCCATCAATTTTGTTAAATGTTTTGAAAACCAAAAGCGGTAATTTTGAGTTTCAAAGGGTTTTTTCTATGGATGGTACATGCCACACACATGCAACCACTGTGTTTGAGATAACTAACATTTCAATCTATATTTTGCAGCCTTAATTCTTTCCAATTATGGTTATTTAGTATATTGAAAACAACTTGGTACATAACATACCATAATTTATAAATGACCTCAGTTGCTTTATTTGATTTACCTAAAGTAAGTCTACTTTAATTCAAACAGCAAGATAATAAATATGGTACCTTCATTTACCAGACAGAGCCTCTAAAGTAAAAGTGATATCAAGAGAACGGAAATGTATAAAGCATAAGACAAGTCACTTATTATTATTTAAAACTGTGTTGTTACTTTGGAAAAATTTTGAGGTCAGCCAAAAAGTCAAGATGTACCTGACCTTACTTTTCAGACAGTGATAAAAGATATCTTGAGTATGCCTGAATTTTGAATTCACAAAAGGCATATTTAAAGTCATCAATAATTCAAAAACACCTTGACAACTTGCCAATTTTACTTTTAAATAAATTGAATAGTTATCATAGTCCTCAGCAGAGCAGGAAGATGGTGTGCAATTTGTTGTTAGTAGTAAAGTTTTATGGTTATGAAACATAACCTCAACCCTGATCACTTTAATGTTTGGAGTATCATATTTGTAAATTAAATGAGTTCAAGAAATGATTCATACTGCTATTGAAACACCACCTCCACAATTTTCCAAGGTTAAATCAGTATTTTGATCAGTCATATATTTTGCATAGTAATTTGGAAAGTACTGCATGTTGATAGTGTTAACGGTAATTGTAAAGAACAGCAACTTTTCTGAAAACAAAAGAAAAATTCACGGAAAGTGGTATAATTCCACTCTACTAATTATACAGAACACAAATTTACTAGGGTGTGGGGAGGGCTATGAAGATCAGAGAAATTATGGGGTAAAACAAGTAAAGGTTATGTAAATTACATGTAATTAAGGTTCGTTAATCACACTAAATGCAAGAAGACTTAACCTAACTTCACGATATATGAATACAGGGGGAGATTTGTCCAGACACTAGATAGTTTGTTACGAAATCTATAATAAGTAAGCTTGTGTCGGGTCATTCAGCCCTGTGATTCACCTATCATAAAGTTAGGTTTAATTTGGTTATGTCTGCTGCATTTTACACGACTGGCGGCAACATTACATATGCCCTTCAATTACCACACTCACACGCAATACTACACGGTACAATTCACTAAATTACACTTTCCATGCTAAAACTTTAAACGTATTACATTACTCACCCATTGAATCGGCAATCATACCTTGTAGATCATTAAGCATGACACGTTAATGTCTATTCATTTTGTTAAAACTCCACAGACACTGAAATGTCCGCAAAATTATAATTTAACACTTCAGATGGACATAATGGCACAGAAACACTCACATTTTCCCACAATAATTTTATTTAACACATCAAACAGAATTAATTGCAATAAAAATGTGTAACAGCACTCATACAACACTAACCTCCACACAGTCAAATTCATACGGGACACTGATTTGGGGCACATTTCCACCATACAACTGTGACATAAACCAATTTTGATGCTCATTTGTTTCCTGTCTCTGTGTATCATTGGTCACAGAATGTTTTGGAATGTATCATGGCGATACACGTCAACTGTTGATAAACACCAAATGTGAGCGTCTTTTTGTATGATATACTATAAGTATATTTATTCTACTAGTAATATGCTACGTAGTACAATCCTCTCAAGAATATAGAAAAGGTAAGCCTTGATTAATGCAACAGAATTACATGATATTCCGACACTGTTTGATTGCAGTGTTTTTTACCTGTATAACCTTAGCGCCTAAGCATAAATATATCCTGTGAATGATGTTTTATAAATTAAGCATTGGTTTCAAAAGGTATTCTCACATTTAACATGATTAAGCGACCCAATATAAATATATTGGACATACATTTTACGTGTTTTACTACATAAACACACCAATCTTCATAGCCCTGTTAGCCTTAGCGACATCTGAGAAGACAACCTTTTTTGTTGCTTTTCACATTTTGATTAAGATACCATACATAAACGTTTCAAAAGTAACGACCAAAAAAAGGGCAATGAACACCATGTACGTGCCAAAGGGGGGATGATATTACAACTACACTCATAACAGGTCCAAGGTTTCTCTTTCCCGTAACACTGTTAGAAATAATGTTGCTTAATCTTAAATGGCTCCAGAAATATTTGACAAAATGCAATTCCAAATTCAATTTTCAGTGGCGCGTAGCGGCCACAATTTTTACTTTATCAAAAAATAATATATTTCCGGTTTATTTCTCGCACGGAATCACCTCCCGAAATGAACACACTCAGTCCTGACTCAACCTGTATATAGAATGTTTTAAGCAAAAACTTGGCTTTTAGAAAAGCTTCTTTATTTTACCATATTAAACTAAAGCAGTCCTCAACCTCAAAGTCTCAGAAAATTTTCTTCCAGGATTTACTTAGTGTCATTAGTTTTATCATGTGCCAGGCCTTTGACACTTCATAAATTGCATCCAATACAGCTAGCTGCTTCCAGAATGTTTTCAGGTCAGTACCTCACCGCCCACACAAGCAGAATGCAGTGACAGTGGGTGCGCGTGAAATGGGCTGACTAGCGGCCGTGGCAATGGGCTGCATAGCTGGATATACGATGTTGCCAGTTTGCAGTTGTGTAGCACAGCTGAGGCTGTTGTTGGACACTAAAGCTATGTTATAAGCTTTAATGAAAACATAAATGTTATACCCTTCACCCATAATTACTTTTGAATAGGTCTATACTGTTGCGTATTCCACTAATTAACATGGAGATCTGAAACTCTAAACTTTGTTCACCTGTAATTACAGAAAACTTTTAAAAAATTAATATTCAATGTTAAAATTTACCACGGTAAAGCTGCAAAATGGATAATCCACCCGCGGATAATCAGAAGTTGACTGTATTGATTTTCTATGAAAAAATTAGTGTTGCATGGATGTAAAGAATAAGTGTTTACATTTTGCTTTTTCTCCGGAATCTCCTGTACCCTTGGTAAATAAGAAGTTGTATTGTCAACAGGTTAAAATGGTTCAGTTAGGGGAGCAGTTGCACGGAAATTATGAAATTAAAGACAGAATTTGTAGACATTATAAAAATTTAATTGGGTCATTATACCAAAAGAGTTTTAAAGTTGAGGAATCGTGAATCTGTGTTTTCTGTTCCCTATCGTGTGCTACTATCCACGGTTCTTATTTTTAAGCACATAATTGCTGAATTGAAGAAGGAAGGTATTATTGAGAATTTGTACAGTGCGTATACAAGCCCCTCATTTCTTATTCCTAAGAAACAACAAGGGAAATATCATTTAATTAATGATTATAGTTTAGTGAATGATAGGATTTATATCAATCTGAACACAGTACCAGTGTTAGAGACGGTGTTAAATATTTGTGCAATGCTAAGTTTTTCACCATTCTGGACCTAAACTAGTCTTTTTTGCAGTGTGAACTTCATCCAAATTTTAGAGAACATTTAGCGTTTTGTACCCCATGGGGCCTATATAAATGGACAAATTTACCAATGGGAGTAAACTGCGGTCCACAAGGAATATCAAGAGTATTATTTCAGGTGTTAGGTAAATATGTGCATGATTTTGTGTTCACATATATAGACAATGTGTGTATATATAGTAACACCATAGAGGAGCATCTAGAGCACATTCATCTCATATTAGAGGCTTTGTAGGAAGCAGGTCTGACAATTAATCCAGAAAGTTGGGCAGAACAACATGTCAGGTACTTAGGATTTTTATAGCTGATGGTCAGCTATACAAGGATCCAGTAAAAATTAAAGCTATTGTAAATTTTTCCATGCCGAAAAACGTGAGGGGTGTTCAACGTTTTTTGGGTATGGTTGCATTATATGGTAAGTTCATACCACATTTTTCCCATATCACAGAACCCGTTGAATTTCTTGAAAAGGAAAAATACCTAGTTTTAGTGAGGATTGGAGCAGCAAAAAGCTTTTCAAATTCTAAAAGACAAGTTGACCCAGCCACCTGTTTTACAATTACCAATTTTCAGGAAAATTTCTATTTGCATTTATGATGCAAGTTCAATTGCGCTAGGAGCTGTATAGTCAGAAAAAATATGGAGAGTTTGTTCTCTTCGCGTATGCCAGNGATTGGAGCAGCAAAAAGCTTTTCAAATTCTAAAAGACAAGTTGACCCAGCCACCTGTTTTACAATTACCAATTTTCAGGAAAATTTCTATTTGCATTGTGATGCAAGTTCAATTGCGCTAGGAGCTGTATAGTCAGAAAAAATATGGAGAGTTTGTTCTCTTCGCGTATGCCAGTTAGCTATTAACAGCCGCAAAAAGAAAATATACAATATATGAAAAAGAATGCTTAGCTTGTATTTGGGAAATGGAATATTTCTCACACTACTTAGACCACGCGCCGTTTGCATTGTTTATGGACAACCAAGCTTTAGGTTGAATTCTGAAATCTAATAAACCTGTTGGTTGTTTAGCGTGCTGGTTAGTGAGATTAGTCCGTTTCAAGTGTGAGATTCATCATATAAAAGGAAAGGAAAATTCTGTAGCAGATGCCCTTTCGCACATGTTTTGTAGTGATGAATTTGAATTGAATGAAGTTATTCCCCCATTATTTCAATAAAATTAATGTAATAAGGAAAATACCACCAGATGTTGAAAATAAAGACGTATTAAATAATTTGCAAAATTTTCCTGACATTTTTGTTGACATAAAGTAAAATCAGCAAAAAGACATACAATGTCAGCAATTATGTCTTATTTAGGAACATCCGGTTATTGCGTTCATAAAAGTTTTGTCGGGGGAATGGACAAAAAAGGGTAAATTTCGTGCTTTTGTGTCTGTTAATTTATATATTACCACGAGTCAATTTTTGGAGGTCATGTCGATGGAGATAAAACTTTCCCATGTACTGGAAATTTTTATCTGGCCTGGTATAAGAAAATAAATTGAAAAATGGGTAAATGAATATGATGCATGCCAACATGGTAAACCTAAAAATCAAAAGCAAGAAGGGAAATATTCTGGTTATAACACAAATTTTGTATGGGAGTGGGTTTACTTAGATGTAATGGGCCCTTTACCATGTAGCAAGTCCGATTACGTTTTAGTTAGTTTTTTTTTCCCCATTACGGACTATCAAAGCAGCTGAAATTTGCAAAGTAATTTTACACAGTCTATTTTGTATTTTTGGGTCAACTGTTTTTAGCCTACTTTCCAAAGAAAAGAAAGGCTTATGAGATCACTTTCCTGTCTGTGTGTGTGTGTCTGTGGCTGCGTGTGCCCCCCCTTTCAATTTTCTAAACATGTCAACCGAATTTCACCAAACTTGGTATATATACATAATAATACGGACACCTGATTTTTAAAGTTATTGGGCACTTACTTTTAAAATGGTGGCCATTTTAAAATTTAGGGTGATATGTCATATCTCGGGAACCATTTAACTGATTTAAACCAAGTTTTGTATGCTGGCAGAGAACCAAGTAAGCATTAAATTTTGAGATGGATATTATTGTTGGTCTGCCATTTTGGAAAATAGCACCAAATGAAATCCAATTTCTGCCAATTTTGTATACTGAAAGTATCTATTAAAAGCATATATATATATATATATATATATATATATACCAACCACTTTTGTAAGATAGCAGCATATAATTAAATAAAGGTGTCATTTTTCATTAAAAAATTAACCTATTCTTACCAAATTTTGCAAACAAGTAGTACTGATGCAGATGATGTTAAGTAGTATGTTTTAAGCAATTCGGAAAATTACTTCCAAAATTCCAGCCATATGGCTATTTTAGCTTAGAATCATATATTGTTTAAACTATGTAATCAATTTCAACATAACTTCGTATGTTGGCAGTAGATATTATAATAATCAACTGTATCTACACA
Organism: Clitarchus hookeri; assembly: GCA_002778355.1. NCBI lineage: Eukaryota > Metazoa > Arthropoda > Insecta > Phasmatodea > Phasmatidae > Clitarchus > Clitarchus hookeri. The sequence continues at coordinate 230,735 of NQII01000482.1, read as the reverse complement.
CTGCATTATAGTGCCACAATAATAATTAAAGCTTTTATGTCATATCTTGATAAACAATTCACCAATTCCTATCAAATTTGGAAAAACAAGGAGTACAGCAGCAGATGATGAAAATTTGCATGTTTTAAGTACGTCAGAAACTTGTTTTTAAAATGGGGGACATGCAGTTATTTTTAGCTTCAAAGGCTGTATCATTGAAACCATGTGATAATTTACAACTATCAACCGTATCTACACAGAGCATCTTTTGTCTACCATTTTGAAAGATTGCCCCATGCAAATAAATAAAGTTTTTATGTCATATCTCAGGAAAAAATTGACAGATTCCTATCAAATTTGGCAAAAAATGTTGTACAGAGGCAGATAATGTTAAGTGGTGTGTTTTAACCATGTCAGACATACATTTTCAAAATAGCGGCCATACAGCAATTTTTAGCTTAGAATGATATATCCTCGAAATCATGTAATCAATTCCAACTTAACTTTGTATGCTGATAGCACATATTACAACTAGTAAATGTATCTACATGGAGCATTTTTGTACCCTATTTTGAAAGATAGCACCATGGAAATAAAGTGTGTTTCAAGTAGGACAGGCACTTATTTTCAAAATAGTGGCTATATAAATATTTCAGCTCTTTATATTTTATTAATGAAACAAATTCCAACTTAATTTTGTATGCTGGCAGCACCTATAACAACCATCAAATTTGTTTATGCAGAACCGCATTACTTAACCATTTGTAAAATAGCCCCACCAATAAAAAATAAAGTTCTTATGTCATATCTCAGGAAACAATCAACCCATTCTTACAAAATTTGGTGAAGATGTTTTACTGTGGTAGGCCATATTGATATACACTGGAGAGCCAAAAAAACTGGTACAGGCGTGCATATGCAAATAACAGAGGTATGGAACCAATCAGAGTAACACGATGCAGTCGGCAGCGCCTATATAAGACAACAAGCGTATGGCAAAATTGCTAGATCGATTACTGCTGCTACAATGGCAGATTATCAAGATTTAAGTGAGTTTGAACGTGGTGTTATAGTCGGCACACGAGAGATGGCATATAGCATCTCCGAGGTACCGTTAAAAGTTGGATTTTCGCGTACAACCATTTCACGAGTGTACAGTGAATATCGGGAATCAGGTAAAACATCAAATATTCGACATCGCTGCGGCCGGAAAAATATTGTGAACGAACGGGACAAACGACGACTGACGAGAATCATTAAACATGACAGACGTGCAACCCTTTCTCAAATTGGCGCAGATTTCAATGCTGGGGTATCAACAAGTGCCAGCGTGCAAACTATTCAACGGACCATCATTGATATGGGCTTTCGGAGCCGAAGGCTTACTTGTGTACCGTTGTTGACTGCACGACACAAAGCTTTACGCCTCGCCTGGGCCCGCCAACACTGCCATTGCACTGTCAATGACTGGAAACACGTTGCCTGGTCTGACGAGTCTCGTTTNGCAACCCTTTCTCAAATTGGCGCAGATTTCAATGCTGGGGTATCAACAAGTGCCAGCGTGCAAACTATTCAACGGACCATCATTGATATGGGCTTTCGGAGCCGAAGGCTTACTTGTGTACCGTTGTTGACTGCACGACACAAAGCTTTACGCCTCGCCTGGGCCCGCCAACACTGCCATTGCACTGTCAATGACTGGAAACACGTTGCCTGGTCTGACGAGTCTCGTTTCTAATTGTATCGGGCGGATGGACGTGTACGGGTATGGAGACATCCTCATGAATCCATGGACCCTACATGTAAACAGGGGACTGTTCAAGCTGGTGGAGGCTTTGTCATGGTATGGGGCGTGTGCAGTTGGCATGAAATGGGACCCCTGATATGTCTAGATACGACTCTGACAGGTGGCAGATATATAAGCATCTTGTCCGATCACCTGCACCCATTCATGTCCATTTTGCATTACGACGGATAAGGCCAATTCCAGCAGGACAATGTGACACCCCACATGACGAGAGTTGCTACCGAGTGGCTCCAGGAACACTCTTCTGAGTTTAGACACTACCATTGGCCACCTAAATCACCAGACATGAACATTATTGAGCAAATCTGGGATGCCTTGCAACGTGCTGTTCAGAAGAGATCTCCACTGCCTCGCACTCCTATGGATTTGTGGATTGCCCTGCAGGATTCATGGTGTGAATTGCCTCCTGCATACCTTCAGATATTAGTCGAGTCCATCTTACATTTTCTTGCGCACTTTTGCGTGCTCGTGGGGGCCCTACACGATATTAGGCAGGTGTACCAGGGTTTTTGGGCTCTAGCAGCGTATGTATTATGTAAAGGAGCTGGAAACAAAAAAAGTAAGAAGGCCTCAAAACTTTCATAATGGAGCAAAAATAGTAGCAGTGGAAATCTGAACTTTGCGTGACACATGGTTATTGAGATATGAGCGTGCAAAAATGTGAAGCAGCAGTTTGTGACATCACGGGTGGGTGCTGAGCGGTCCAAGTAAGTTTAAAGGTAATTCAATAATGCCAAATAGGTGCTGTGCCTTTGACTGCAAAAATTGTTCCTCACGCCATAAGAAAGTATCCTTCCATAAATTTCCATCCCGTGACAAATTACCAGTTCGCAATAAGCAGTGGGCACAGAAAATCAACCGGATTTCCTTTGTACTGAACAAATATACAAGTGTGTGTTCTGTTCACTTTCAAGATAATGATTTTGAATTGCCATTCTGAACAAATCGACTTTGTAAGAAGTACTTCCTAGCCAAAAACTGAAAGGCGAAACAGTCATGGAATCAAAGACAAACATTGGAAGTTCATATGAAAGGAAAAAACTGTATGAGAAGCTATTGAAGAAAACGCTTGTTCCTCTACTTCAGGTTCTTCTTGTATTGTGGATTAGGATTACAGTGTAAGAAATGAAAGTGTTGTTGACAAAATGTGTGTAGTTAATGAAGAGACATATTCTAGGAATAAGGATATGGGAAACGAATGTTACAGAATCATTTCTTTTGAATTGAGTAAAGGAATTAAGGATGACAGAACTATATTAGACTCCCTTTTAGGGCGACCGAAATTCTGAACAGTGAAACAGACGAACATTCACTAGTGGGAGACAACTCAGACCTTGAAAAACATTCTCTTTCAAATGACACCGAGGAACGCACATTTGCCGGCAAGTATTTCTTTGTTTTGTGGGAGTGTTTGCTACAGTTTTTCTTATTCTGTTCTAAATGCAGCAGTGTTGTTTGTAGGGTGAAACGTACAGTAAAGGGGCCTTCCTTAATGATACTAACGAACTGTACAAAAGGGCACAAAGTAGTATGGCGACCTCAAAAAAATTTAGAAACAAAAAAAACTCTTAGTATTTACCTAGCAACAGACATGTACATTTGCCGTCTAGGTTATACTCTATTTAAAAACTTTTCAGATGCAACGGGGTTGTGCTTTATATTACATACTGCTTACTACAACATCGTAAAGAAAAATATGTTGGCCCCACCATTAGAATAATAAGGCTGAAAGAGAAAAAATAACCCTTTGAATATTTTTAAAAGCATCTGAATTGGGCATGCGATTCGCTAGAGATGGACAATATGACAGTTCCAAGTTCAGTGCCAAGTTTGTAACATACACAGCAATGGGTGTTAAAATTGGTGAAATAGTTGATTTTGTAGTATTGCAAAAAGGACAAGTGAATGGTAAACTAGAAAAACCTGCATGTGACATGAATTTGACATATGGCATATTTCAAAATCACTAGCAAAAAAGTTGAAGGCAATAGGAAATACATCAGATTTAATATCTCAGTGGAGTTCAAGTATAATAAATCACTTATGGTGGTCAGCGAAAACATGTGACAACAATGAAGATATTCTACTCAAAAACTTTTTATCTATACACCACATTACTGACAGGCACAAATGGACCATGAACAAATATGTAAACAAGTGCGGGAACGAAGAGCTAACCCAAGTCCGAGACGAAAAAAATGGTTATAACCTAACAGTCACAATCACCATGTGTTATCTTCTTTTTTAAATGATAAACAGTTCTTGGAGGACGTGAAACAAACGAAAAATTTTTTACACACTAGGAAACTGAAATCTTTTCACAGTATCTCTCAAATATAAACACAAATGAAACTATTTCAGATACAATGGTATGGTCACGCGTACAATTCTATCTATTTTAGATTTCAACTACATAAAAAGCAAAAAATGAGGCACAAAAACGAAATATTCTAAACCACTCAAAAAGTGGGTAACTGCAAATGTATAGGACGACAAAGCACATGAGTGGCAAAGGGAACTTATACGAAATGTAATTTCCGTGGTTTCAGGTGAACTGCCACTAGAACTGAACGATGACCCCCACGTTGTTATAAACATACCCAAATATATAGCACCCCACCTCGACCTGAGTCATTAAAGGACACTGACAGTTATTCAAGATTTACTGAAATGTAAAATCATATAATCTTCTAACAGTGTTGCATAACTATTCAATTATCATCATAGAAAGTTTTTCACCTACACATGTAGCACCAATATCCTCAGAGTTGAAGTTCACATTAAGACAGTCATAACTGTAAGTAATTAACTTAATTAGTGTATTTCACTTCTTATGTAACCTTCTAATATTAGTGTGAAATTTATGGTAACTGTAGCTCGCACATTTATTTTCAGTACTTTAGATGGCCAATATAATGCTAATTTATTTTTAATTTTTAACATACTAGAAACACATAATTCAGTAAAATAACTTTACTTCCACTCTTATTCCAGCACACAACAATCAAAATACATAACTTCTCTACATTCTGCAGGTTTAAAAATTTGGTATACCTCATCGGGTTCAGGATATTCTTTACTTATTGTTTCCACAACACATGCAGGGATGATTGTTTGATTTTTTTCCCCATAGGATCCTATGAGTTTTCCCAATACACAAATCTTAGTACCCTATTTATAATATTTCCTAGCTCTTGCCTTTCAAAATCTGTTTTAGCATGTGCATCGCATGCCTGGCAATGTTTAAAGTATCTAAATTCAAAACAATGTGGGGAAATGATACATGTTGAGTAGTGCACACAGCAGTCACTCAAAGGCTGGAAATGAGTTCGCTCTCGTGACAACACACGTTTTCTTCAGGTTTTGGCATTACAACACATTCTTCACATTCACACCAGTGTGTGTTGTTTTGTCTTATTGTTGCTAGTCCCGGTTGATTGTTGATTACTTAATTTTCATCCTTGTCGGCTTCTGGCTTAAACATATACCAATGCACATTTTCCATGTTTACTTTCACTGCAAATAGTACTTAGGTGTCAAAGAATATATAAAAATTAAAAATCTAAAACACGCACAGTAATTCCGAACGAAAACAGTGAACACAGCACAGGTACAAACGCGCGATACAGTAGCAGACAGTGTATCGTGTGCCAGTGGCAGTGCATGGATAGCCACCCGTGATGTCACGTTGCCAAGCCAGGAAATTTATGGTATGCTATATCTCCGCTTCTACGAAGCGCATAGTGCTCGAGTTCTTCTCCCGTTAATCTCATTGCACGTTTTTTACATTTATGTCAAATGTAAAAATTGAGTTTCATATGTTGCCACGTCCTTTAAGTATGACACACTTATTTTCAAAATGGCGGCTATAAAACAATTTTAGTTTTGTGTGATATACTGAATGTTCATGAACAAATGATGATAAACACCAGAGTGGGATAGATAAGTACAAATTGAGCATATTTCATCAAGGAACCAATAGTCTAACATCCATAGTTAAACTGCTAATGGCAGTGGTAATGTGCAGGGCAGGCAGGTAATCACAATAACTAGGCCAAAGACAGTGCAATGAAATGACACTTTATTTACACATTTGGGCTAAAGGCAAGGGGGACAATGTCTCTCTTTGATGTCTCTGTTCAAAGTGTGTTTAAACTGTCCGCCTTCGTCGGCCACATAGGCGGTGCAGCGCTGAAACATGTTGCGACGCACATGTGCAAAGGTTTCCAGCGTAATGGGATCATGTCCCATGTCAAGTGATGTGGCATACACCATTGATTTGATGTGGCCCCACAGCCAGAAGTCAGGTGGTGTGATATCAGGTGAGCATGGTGGCCATGCTATCGGGCCTCCCCTACCTATCCACCAGTTCGTGAAGTGCAAGTCGAGGTGCCGGCGAACCGAAATGGCGAAATGAGGCAGGGCCCCGCCCTGCTGAAACCACATCGCCTCGCGAGCATCTAAAGGAACTTCCTCCAAGTATTCCGGTAACATGTCCTGTAGGAACTGTAGATATGTAGCACCTCCGAGACTGTGACCGTGTGGTACTAAGCGGTGTTATAAGGCATGCAGACCTGCGCACAGGCTGGTTGCAATGCCACGTATACAAGGTTGTATACCTGTCCCTGCACATTGCCACTGCCATTAGCAGGTTAACTATGGACGTTAGACTATTGGTTCCTTAATGAAATATGCTCCATGTACTTATCTACCCCACTCTGATGTTTATTATCATTTGTTCATGAACACCCGGTATCTACGAAACTATGTCATCTATTGTAACATAACTTTGTATATTGGCAGTTTTCAATAATCAAATGTGCTACTTCATTAATTTTTTGTCCTTCATTTATGAAGATCATCACATGAAAATTATGGAGGTTTTATGCTATATTTCACAGACAAATCAACTGATTCCCACCAACTGTTACACTGGAACATTTCAACTAATTTGTACAAAATTGAGAACACCATAAATGCTGCAGAAGGCTATGTAAACTTTCATGATTTAAATGGGTAAGACAATGATGGAGGCTCCATAACTAACTTAGGTAAGTTTGCCACATATATTAAACAATTGAACCAATTTCAACCAAAATTTGTATGAAGACAGCATATATTAGAAGCATTGTTTATAGTGTCTGTTTTTGGCAATTTTGTACCACAGCATCAAATAAGAAAATTAAGATTTTTATGCCATATTTCAGGGACCAAACAACTGATTTCTACCAAATTCTTCACACAAGTAGCGCTACGGTAGGCCATGTAAACTTACATGTTTTAAGTGGCTCAGCAACTTATTTTTAAAATGACGGCCATGTAAATATTTTAGGTAAGTAAACCATATCATTTAAAACATTAGACTGATTAAATCCAAAGTTGATGCTACGAATCCGACCTCCGTAATTCTGTGGATTGCATGCTAGCATATTGTAGAAGGTTTCCTGTGTTCAAGTCCCGGGTAAGGCACATGTATAATTGTAATTGTCTCACTACTGTTGCATAAGTTTCTGATTTCATGTCTAATATTATTGCTTTCAAAGAGAAGTCTAATCCTACCTACCAACTCAGCTTTTAAACAATTATTTAAAAATTAACTGTACCCATGTTGAGGAAAGTAGGCTTCTTAGTTATATCAGTAATTTATTGTTGTTGTCACTGAAAAAGCAATGTATTTTTATCACAGGAATTTTGGGATTTAATGTTCACTTGGGGAGTAAAAATGATAAATACCTCACCTTAATATCTGCAGGCGAACTTGGTAGCGTCAAGGTTACTTTACATTGTTTCCAGTTGGGGACACCAAGAGAATGGGACATGGTTTTGTATAATCTTGTCCTTTGTTTTAATAACGTAATGCGCAGTGCTCAGATACACATGCCTGCAGAGGTTTTCTTTCATAGGAAGTTATTACATCTCCTACTCAATGTTTGGGCACTGCACCCCTTTTGTGTGCAAAATGTAGCAAACAAAGATTTGTCAAAAATTTGGGAAGAAGTTTCATGTAACTTATTTATACACCCTAAAAAATGGAAGAAAATTTAATGTTCAATGGAAAGATTCAACGTAGTGGTGATTTGGTTATGATTCACTCGCATTACTTGGGTACAAAAGTGGATTATTTTAACTCAAAGTTAGCACCGCAGTGAAAGGGACCATTTAAGATAGCCTATTGCATTATTTGACACCTGTTAACGCTTTTTGTTGTACAAATGCAATTTCCACACAAGGAAATTAAAGTGCACATAAGTCATGTTAAATGATTTTACAGCAAAATAGATTAAGTGTGTTCCACACCAGTTCTCTATTATGTGGATATTTTTTAGTTATCCCATAATTTTATTGATTATTTTATAATGTGTATAAGAAATAACGTTATCAGAAAAAAAATAAATCATAATATCTTGAGCTTGTATTCCAGAATTATAAAATGACATTATTTATAATGGTGCCATTGTATAAATTATTTGTAAAAAGATAAGTTATAGTGCACTAAGTTTAAGAGTTTACCCTGTTCTTTTTTGACAGTAGTTTGGGACCCTAGTATGAGTGGTCTGGTTAAGCTCTTAAGAGTTCTGGTCCGGTGTGTTTGAGGATCATTTTACTACGTATAAAGAAAAGAAGATCAACATCTGGAGCGAGTCCTAGCCATTGACGAGATGGCGACAATGGATTGGCCACCTGAAGTTGCTGTCTGCTTATCTTGGTTGGGACCGCTGGGTGTGCTTTGAGGGGAAGATGTGACAGTGTGCTTGAAAACTGCACAATTTCTACGTCAACAAAGTTGCTGGGTTTTGCATCTTACTAGGGTGTTGGCAGACGTGTGACCATACATACATGTCAATGCCCCTTTTGGATGCTCTGCTGGTGAGAGACGTTGGGTGTGAGGTGTCCTGCCTCACTGTGAGCAACATGCAAACTGCCCAGCAGATGTAGTGCAGGATTTACTTCCTTCACCACAATTTCTGTCTCTTCCTTAGCACATGGACTGCATTGCCTGGAGACTGTGTGACTCTCATCTGCTACGTCACCTAATTATTAATTTTTGCTGGCAAGAAACGAAGCCACCCTTTTGGGAGGGTCCTACACACCCTGGACGACCAACTCTGGAAGCTTACAAGACTACTTAAGGTTGGGAAGGAGGGGGGAACCTAATGCTGGGCAAGAGAGAACAATGGGAGCAGGCATCGGGAACACTTCGCAAAAAAAAAAGATACATTTTTATTGTTTATTATTTTATTATATTGGCATTTGATTATTATTATATGAATTGTGTGCCCAGTAATATTGTAAATGCTATTAATTTTGCATATCGTCAAAACTTTAACAATACAAAATTGTTTATATATTTTTATACTATTTTATAAGTTTTGTAATGGGTAAAATTTTGGGCTTTTTGAAAAAAAAAAAAATAGTTAGCCCAATTTATAGAAAAAAAAACTAAATTACCTTCTTTTTCTCATAACTGGGGGAAGTTTGTCTTTGTTTCCTGTGGGATAGGTTTTGCTTGGTTATTTATTACGTTGGCAGATGAACAAGTTCTTAAATATTGCTATAATTCATCAGGATATGAATGGTACGGACAGAAAGGAGATGCTTGGTCACTGTCAGGTGGTGGATGGGTTACCTCCAGGGGTCCCCGCCTCAACGGCCTGGTGCCCTGGGTATACTACTGTATCACTACTTCTACCTACTGCCTCGCTAACCAACACCGATAACAATTTAAAAAAGACATCATGTTTGGTGCTGGGACAAAAGTTACTCCAAATTATAAACTTCAGAACACTTTATTCATTTAAATGTCCCAACACTTGCTAACTTAGGGTCTTAACATTTACTTTCAGTAGCCTACATGTATGTCATATCTTGGGAATTAATCAATAAAATTTGGCATTATATTTTTCTGTTATGAAAATACACCTAGAATCATGAGTTTAATTAACTTTCTATTATAAAATTATGTATATAAGTAATTATTATAAAGTCTAAACAAAAACTACTCAGTACACTACTTCTTTGCTTATATATGTCATACTCTAACAATTTCATATATTAGTTGTTTCACACAACACTGTGATTCCATTTCCAATTTTAATTTATGTCTGAAATTATTCTCTTAAACAAACATTTACATTAGTAAATGCTTCAATGATTGCAAACTTTCAGTTGAAATAAAAATTGATTTCCATAATTACTTACCATGATAATTGAAAACTTTCCATTAAATTTAAAAAATCCTCATTAGTGATACATATACACAGGCATACATACATATCAATATACATCTACTGAGCATTTAAAATGAATTCAGTATAAAACACTGGACTTGAATATACAAGATTATTTATTATTATGTCATATAAAATATTTTCTTTCATGTTACTTATAAATTATTGGAATGAATATTTTCTACAAAACCATTAGCAACAAACTTCAAAGTAAATAATGCATGCCAGTTTCTTGTCCTGACATGTAAGAACAATAATAAATTGGCAGTAGATGAATAAATTTTAGCCTTCATACAGCAGGCATTTGTAACTATTTTGAGTCCTCCCTCAGATTTAGTTGTAAATTCATGACTGTGGAGAAAATAAATTTTAATAAATTTTTATATACACCGTTATTTTCTTAATATATCATGTTTCCATAAAACTGGTGTATTAGTTTGCAGCTGGGTTACTTTGTATAAAAACTTTAGAGGCTGAAACAATTGCACAAATACTGTTTATATAGATTTAAAAATCCATTCAAGTGTGATGATGTCCATAACATCTACCCTATACCAAGGTTTGTTTACTTCAATTCAGCTATTTATGAGATATTGGTTAGACACAATATGTAGATCCAGAATGCCACCTTACATCAGACCTACATAAGACCCTCCCCATATCCACATCCAAAAATGTTAAAGTTATTCCTCATCATTAATGCATGTGTTCATGTGGCAGAGAGAGGCCAAACCAGTTATACTGTATACCCACCCAGATGTTTATTTATTTTATTTAACACTCCATTGATCCCTAAAAGGGTATGTGCCCAGGGATACAGAGTTCATCAATATACTAGAATATAATATATATATATATTAGATTACATAATGCATACATTGATCACATTTGGAAATTAACAACAATCATCAAATAAACTGAGATAACTAATTCATATTAGTAAATTCATCAACTGAATAAAAAACATTATCTAAAAGATATTTCTTTAAGCTAATATTAAACTGTTTAGTGTTAATTCTGCTAAGATTTTTAAACAGAAACCAACAGAACACAGCAGAAACCAACAGAACACAACAAACAAACAGAAAATTTTGGAAAACAATTTAGGCCACTACAGCACAACAGAAACTAGGGCTGAGCTGATACCGGTACCGATATATCAAAACCGGCCGATATCGTAATTATCGGAATTGTGCGCAATTCATATTTAAATTGCTGATATTAAAACCAATATTTTGCCCTTAAAATCTAAGATGATGCTGTTTTCAACTTGCCATAATTGGAGTGGCTTAGCTCACTATTTGGTTTTATTAAAATAATCACAATTTTTAAATTGATTTTTACTAAAGTATCCAACTGGCTGAGTTTATTTCTAAAGCAAAATTAGGCACGTTTTGCATGATTGTTTACAAAACATGTATACAACAAAACAATAGTAGCCACCATTTGTGTTTACTGGAATTTATCTATGTAGGCAAGCTTGCAGCATGAACAAAACTTAACATTTAATCAGCCTAACACATATATAATATTAACAATAATTAATATTTACGATTACCTCCAAAAATATTTTGTCTTATAGTTTCACAACAAACCGCGAACACGGCGACGCATAAAAAAACTTATGTAATGTTGGTTACATGTTGCACATTACTGCCGCATAGTTGCGCCATTCCGACAGTGTGTCTTTTTTTTGTTTGTTTTGTTGGTTTGTGTGCTGTTGCTATAGTAATATGATGGTGTTAGGTTAGGGTACGAACGTGGTGAAATTATTTACGTGTGCCAGCAATAAACAAATTATATAATTGGAAGAAAAAGTGACTTGTGCAATTTTTTTACGGTAAGCAACACGCAAGAATGCAAGGCTGTTTAGAATATTTGCGAATGTTTGGTTTCGAGAGGCGGTACATCATAGAGGTTGTATAGTACCACAAGCACCTCTAATGTAGGCACCATTTGAAGTGTTATGTTTTTTGTTTATTTTAAGAGTTTCATTGCATAAATGACATGCTTTTTGAGATTGTTTTTGTTTTATAAATATGCTTAAGTTTAATATGTGGTTCCTAGATTTCTATTTATCATAATAGTTAGGCCTATCACTGAAACAATAAAAATGAAGACAATTAGAATTTTAGTTAGCTAAATGTTCTAAAAATAAAGTTTTTAATTTTTTTAAACATGCAATAATGTTATTTTTCTTTATCAAGGCAGTATGGGTATTGGTATCGGCAATATCAGTAAGTTTGTATCAGCAATATCGAAAAAGGCTCAAACACCATATCGGCTCACCTCTAACAGAAACCAAAAAGACATAACATTAATAATGGAAACTACTAAAATACAACAAAAATAAAAATACTGCACATTGGAAACAAAAAAACCAATGCAAATCATCAGAATTCAACAGAAACAAACTCAGTTTACAATAGAAACCAACAAAACACAATATAAATAAATAAAATACAAGAGGAACCAACTGGCTTCAGAAAACCAACAAAATGTAGGAGGAACCCATGTAAACAACAGAAACCAACTGGGTTTTTTACAATAGAAACCAACAAAACAAAATAGAAACCAACACAACACAATAGTAACGAGTAAAACATTACATAAACTAATGAAAACCACTAGAATACAACAGAAACAAATTCCCTACAGCACAATAGGAACCAACAAAACACAACAGAAACCAATTTAAACCACTAGAATACAACAGGAACCAACTGGCTACAGCAAACCAACAAAATGCAAGAGGAACCAATGTAAACAACTAGAATACAATAGAAGCCAATGGAAACCACCAGAATACAAACAGAAACTGGGTTTTCATAATAGAAACCAACAAAACAAAATAGAAACCAATAAAACAAAATAGAAACCAATAGTAACTGCTAGAATAAAACATAAACCAACAGACTATAGCAAAACAGAAACCAGTTGGAGCCACTAGAACACAACAAAAACCAACAGACTACAGAAACCAACGGAGAACAATAGAAACCAATGGAACACAACAGAAGCTAATAGAAACCACTAGAATATCACATAAAACAATATACACCAGAACACAAAACAATAAAACACTAAATAAATCAATGGTAACCACTAGAAGACAACAGAAGCAAACAGTCTACGGTACATCAAAAACCCACAAAAGAAACTAACAGACAGAAGTCAATGGAAACCACTAGAATACAACACAAACCAACAGATTAATTTACAACAGAAACCAACAGAAACCACTGAAATGTTCTCTGTCCACTAAATTTGTATTCAACAGAAACCACTGGAATCCAATAAAATATATTGGGTCACCAATGGAAAACAACAGAAACAAACAAAAATACATTAGAATGATAATTCCACAGAACTGAAATTTCTGTTGGATTTAGTTAGTTTCTGTTGTTTTTTGGTAAGGATAGTTTTGTATTATGTTAATATAGATTATGTTATCTTGGGTTAATGCAAGACTTGTGTTCGCATTTACCTTCTCAAATAAGTTTATCTGGATACTAATGTAGATTCATACCCATTTTTTACACATATTGGCATGATTGTGCACATCTACAATGTGATCTGCTTACGGTAACACTAATGATCAGCATTTAGTACATGTGCATTTCATCCAATCAGTTTTAGGTACCGCAATATTGTGTTTTTAAAAAATTGTCAAAAAAAATTCCTTCATTACGCTAGATTGTTTATCCGTAGTTCAAAATAAAAGGAAAAAAATTGGAGTTTCATCCTATGTAAACATTCTTTTATGTGTCTGGTCTGTTGGCATACAAAAATTTATCATGTGTGAAACATCTTATAAGCACTCGACATTTGGTTCAAATTATTTTAATTTGGTTGTAATTAATTTTTTTTTACTTTCTTAAATAATCTTACAAACTTAGACCTGTTCTCCCTTAAACCAATAAGGAAGGAATTGAAGCCATAGATAATGTCTTGGCATAAACTCAAAAGAAGTACAACCCATATTGTACGACTTATAAATACATATTTCTTAAAGTATATCGGTAAAAATTCTGATTCAAGGGTTTTGAAAAACTCAAAAGCATTATATTATCATTCATAAGCAGTTTTTATATAAGGTATTAAAATTGAGAGCACCAGAGAATACCAAGGCAGCAGGGTTTTCTTTAAAACTACGTTACTGTGTATTAAAAAAATATATAGCTTATAATAAAAACATAACCAATGTAAAAATGTAAATCTGAATGACTGGAACACTCTTATGTGATTGCAAATGGTTCTTTTATTTGTACTGTGCAATAGAATATTTTTACTAATTTAAAAATTAAAATACAATGTGTTGTTATAAAATGATCATGTACTACAGGAAATGGATTCTGTACTCATACTTGCTAGCTAGTTAAATAATTTTCCATGGAGTCTTATAATATAAAACCAATTTTTTATATTTTGAAATTCAATGTTATTCTGATATATAGTATGAAAATTACAAGTATGCAGAGCTATCTTGTGGATATCTGTGGAAATAAAGTTCCAAAAATCTGTCTCAATCAGAATCAATATGCTGCACTTGTTCAATAGATATATTATTTTGCTGCTAGCTGAATCAAATGTAGATGTACTGAAAAAGCATTTACCTGTATTGCAAGTTTAAGGATATTTGGGGTCAGTGATGAAATATGCACAACATAAAGAAAAATTTAAATTTGGTGAATTTGAAAGATATCGAAAACGTGACTTGATTACTAATCAAATCAAAAAAGTGCAAGAGTCCAAATTTGTGCCCAATTCTGTAGACATTGTATATCCACTATTTTCCAACATGGTGGCTTATGGTACAAAGGTAAGAATGTATATTTTAATATGTTCAATTAGTGGGTATACAGATAAACAGAAAGCAAACATACTTTCTGTTTGAATTGAATTGAATGTTTAAGCCATTTTTTTTTTCAATATCCCCATGCCACTACAAACTTATTTTAATGAAAATAGAATAAATAAGGTCACAATTTTTAAAACCAAATTATATAGCCTGAAATCTGTTAACATTAGGAAAATTACAATTACCTTAATCAAATGCCTTTTATTTAAACCTGGCTGTCATGTATTACCATTGTGGTATTAAAAATCTGCATTTTGGTGTTTTTATGAATAAAAATGTGAGATGACATTTAAACTTAATATGGAAATTTGTATACCACCATTTGTCTAATAGGTCATTCAATTCCTTCAGTTTATATAATTTGTAATTACATGCGTGCATTACTATAGTTTTCAAGTGTGATTACGCACCCAGAACATTATTTTAGCAAAAAATGTTTTTTTGCTCATGCAATAGATTACTGCCTCCTTTTGGGTCTGAGCATAAGTCATCCAAGTCAGATAGATATATTGGCAGCTTCGTCATACTTTCTTCTGTCTTTTAACATTCCTACATGTTCTGCATAGTGTTAGTTCTGATGCTATTCAGCCAGAGAACAAAGATGGCACTTCACCATCCTGCTCCAATAAGTATGTTCTTCAGAACTTAAATTTGCGATGTAAACATTCAGCTGCCAGGACACCGAAGTCTCACTGGTCCTTTACTTCTACTTCAAAACCCAACACTACCAGAACCACTTGTATTACTGTCTTTCCTTTAATAAAAATAGAAATTATTGAATGAAGTACAATCTGTAATCATGAATTGAATAGATGTCTAGAAGAAGGGCGTAACTCACATGTGTTCGGATTTGTATAGAAAATGTTTCAGATATGTACACAAAATTTCTTTGTTATTTGTTTTAATGTTATTGATGTAAGAATAAGAAAATATGTTATATATTCTTCTTTCTCAGGTTGTAACCACATCATGTTGTTTCTTTGTGTAATGTTTTAACCATCTATACACTCACAATTATCAGAATTGTATTATTACTGATTAAATATCCTGAATGTCAAGACTTGCAAGATGTTAACATATTGTTACATGTAGCCTGAGGGTGTATCCAAGTTCCTGAGGGATGGAGGAATTAATTAGAATAAAAGAGCTAAATTTGATTTCTTCATTTATTTACAATGTAATAAAAATACATACAGCTAGTGTTTACAACATAAAAAAAAACTATCTCTACTATTAGCACTTGTTATTCTCAGTGACCACAATTTTTAGTGTCAATCTGAAGTATTTATCACTGTCTTTGTAAGGTTACATTCACATAATTCACACCCATTACTTACACATATTCAATCTGTCTATTGCCATAATTCCAAATGTCTTGTCACTCATGCATCCAGTTCAATAATCCCATCCGTCAGTTTCACTCTCTACTGTACCGATGCTCGCAGTCTGCAGACTTCACTCTTGCTGGTTACTGTTGTTGCAGTCGCTTGTCACTTTGCTGGCTTCACACACCTGGTGCTTAAGGCTGTACAAAGCTACAGAATCAACACTATCAGCTTGGAGATTTACCGCGCTTATATATAAATCGGCTGGACCGGTCCAGAAGGTTTGCTGTGCCATGAGTCATGCTAAGGAAGGGTGAGGGTGATGACAAGAACATTCTTGCAACGATAATAAAACTTGTTCAATCCCCGAGGACAGGAAAGGCAAGAGTCCCAATAGGCTTATAATTTTTCTGTGAGAGATTATGAAGTTAAACTCTTTCATTAATTAATGATTATGCTGATTGTGACACAACAACTTACAGAAATAAATAATGTAACTGCAGTCATTCATAAGGTAATGATAGTACGAACATTGGCTGGTGCTCAACAAGTAAAGTCTTCAGCGCCAATGAAAGTGAATGAGGCGGAGATGGAGTAGCAACAAAATATAATGGTGAAGGAAGTGGGGAGTTCCTCGAGAAAGCCCACCAGCCAACAGCAAAGTCTGCAATGTTTTTCACATGTGAAATATATGGAATTGGACTCGCCAGTAAATGAACCTGGGTTGCTTTGGTGTGGGACTAATGGTCTAATCACTACACCATCACATCCCATCATCACTTATAGGGATGCTGTTTATCTTTGTATTTGATAATGATAACTTCAGAAATAACTTAACATTCAAGTTTTATAATCGTAAAAACAAATACCATATACTGAGCAACTCACCAATAATTACAAATAACCATAGAAAATACATGAAAATCTGTCACCACTAAGTCTTCATTGTTTAGAATATTTAAAAGGATTGTATATCTCACCTTCATTACAAATCATGGAAATTTATGTATGCTCCTAACTTTGACCCACAAATTGCATTACATATTCGTGCACATAATACTGGTGTTACAATATGTATTCAGCAATATTGGCGACACATTACACGTGTCATTTTAAGAATATGATACTGTACTAAGCATTTATGTTAGATAGGAGATGCGAAGATTTGGTAAATTTTTATACATGCCCATATCTATATCACACAATGAAACACAAGAATAATTTAAAACAATGCCTTGATTGAAAATATTCCATAAATATACTGTTCGTAGCATATGTTGACGTATGCTTGCTACATGTAATGTGAAAATTAATGCCAAAATAATAAATCAATTATTTTTGCACAAATCTTAGAAGTTAAAACTTTGCAGACAGCAAAAACTAATGTCTACTTTGACTGCAAAACAGCTATTTAGTGAAATAAATAATGTTGCTGACATATATAGAGAAATATATCACTTTTTCAAGAATAAAATGTCCACTTACACTGGTTAGCAAAAACACAGTGCATAAAATCACTACAATAAAATAATTATTACAGACAATTCACAGAGTGAGACTGTTATCCCATCCCTGGACAAAATTTAACTATCTGTGCTAATCTACAGTGACCAGCACTGTGCCAATGGGTTCGCTCATCTATGACGGATACAGCAGACGTGCTACCATTTAGTATGCAACTTAAAAACTTCTAGTATAATCTTTCCCCAATTTTTCCTAGCATTAGAACTGCTGGGCATTGCTTATGCCAAGTACACCCCATATGCGGTAGAAAATTGGGGCTCTTCGCTTCTCTTTTTAACAAATTTTCTACATCTCAACTGTGTCACACCGTGGCAGAACAGCATCTACTAGTACAAAATTCATGCACACAAAGAAAAAAGCTTAGATAATGCAATAATGAGAAACTGAAGTTACATGTGTAAACCTCAATCTAGATTGATCTTGTACTTGAAAGAACTTGCAAGACACACAAAATATATAATTTTTGTAAGTGGGACACTTTCCTAGAACATGCTCCCTACGTGCATTGGTTAGTTCACAGACTAGGTTATATGTGACCCTAACATGGACATAAATTTTTTATTTTATGTTGTGACATCAACTTGTTAATAATAATTTTCCAAATTACAATTGGACTATCGCACAGTGGCAAGCACTTCCTTCCCTCATCCCTTCCTAAATAGCCCAACCACCTTGGTGGTGCTACACAGTGCTTGTAATTAATTTACACATAAAGTACATTAATTTTAAACTTACCATAAATGCTTACTCGCTCACTACCACTCGAACTTTCACTATCTTCCTTCAGTTGTGCACACACGCATATGCATACACTAACACATGTCTACATGCATCCCTTGTCATGTTGCTAATTTTTATAATCATCTAGTGACTCATCCCAGATTTGTGGTTTGTCTTGTATTAAACTAATAAGAATTCCTGCATCTATTTTGTCGTCTTTCAACAGGTTTATTATACACATAAAATGCTATAGAATTCACACTGTCTCAGTACAGACTTTGCGGGGAACAAACTGGAACAGCCCAACAAGAGAGCAATCAAAAGACTGTTCAGCCAAGTCACATGAATGCACCTATTGCTTACTGTGACCTGCTAGACAACCGTCCAGGCAAAAGTCCATCCCAGGCATGTATAAACATAGTGCGCACATCCAGGCATTTTCACTGTCCATTCGAAGGTTCATCCATGTCTGAATGGTGTGGTGGACTGTGGCTGCAATGCTGTGATTCACACTTCAATATGAAGCGGAATACCACCTCGAGAGGCATCATGGTGTGGGGTGCCATTTCCTACAATTTCCATACCTCACTGGCGGTGATTGAAGGAACCCTGATGGCGCAGTGATAAGTCCAGGAAATTCTGCGACCATGTGCACTCCCCATACTGGTGCAGCTTGACAACCCCATTTTCCATCAGGATAATGCACAGCCTTACATAGCATGGGTATCTCTGGCCTGCCTTCATGATGTCAACATGCTTCCTTGGTCAGCATGGTCCCCAGACCTCTCGTCCATCAAGAACATTTGGGACCAGATTGGACAGCAACTTTGGCCAGCCACAACTACAGCAACTTGAAGGGTCAGTTGCGCCAGCTATGGCAGGATCTTCCTCGGGAGAAAAAAAAGCTGACATCTGTATGCCTCCATGCCTGACCATATCACCGCCATCTCAGAGCTACAGGTGGCCCATCATACTAAGTGCATTCTGCAAGTGTTGTTCCCCTGCAATACATGCTTGGTGTGATACAATATTATGATGTTTTCTATATACATATTATCATGTCCTGTGCATGTACGCACTTATGTGCCCCTGCGATGGCACCTTCAGGGTGAGGAATTTTTTTTGAAAATGAGTGTATTTTAGTGGCTTTTAATTCTTACTAATATTACAACTTTGTGTACATAGTTTACAAGACAATCTGTCCTATAAGTTTTCTTAAAAAGGTGCTCTTATTTCATATAGGGGTCTACATTAACATACACTTTTATAAGAAAAATGTCTTGTTTATTTACTGCTATTCCCCATTTCGTTATAGACTTTGAATGTTCAACAAATAATTTTTCAGCCTAAATTGCAGAGCTGTCAGATACCTTGGATTTTCTGGCAATGCCTACCTGATTCCTTCTGATCTGTATCAAAATCAGAAGTTTGATGGGTCTAGTTTACAACACAGTATCCTGGAGGGGGTGGGGTGGTTGTTCACACATATGACACAAGAAATAATATATCAATATAAATAAGAGCAGAAACATAATATTAACAATTGATAGCTGTGAAGCTAGAAATATGATAATGTTTATGTGGTTTCATGAAGTATGTGTTCAGAATTAATGTATCTTATTTATCTAAATACCACAATAAAAGTGGTATCATGTATATGAAAAGGTTGAATTTGTTGAAGGTTAATTTGGAACTAGACAAATGTGCAAAATAAGTGCATACAGCCGTGGAGCCGACAAAAATAAGCATAAATCTGTACTTGGTGTGTTTAATACAGAGTCTTAAAAAGTACAACCAGTTAGTCTTGTATGGGCAACAATGTAATGTAGGAAGTTACATTATAAGTATAACTGAATCGTAGTTCATTGTGACAACTCCCTTCCAGTATGTACTGGGAAATGGAGGCAATTGAATACCTAAATAAATAAAAAAATTAATAAATAGCACAAGAGCTAAGTGGAATCTGAAGGTAGGCCTACAGTTCTTAATGTAAAGACTGGAAGTGTGAATATGTATGCAATGTGTTAATGAATATGGTATAAAGGCAACTATAAATTGGAAAAAATAGAATAAATGTGTAGATAACATGTTTGTTATTTGTTGTTTGATGGGCTAGAGTGTATTTCCAGATATTATAAGGGTAATTGAGTAGTTGACTCATCTGAAGTAGGCGTATACTACTCAATACTGAGACATTGTAAGGTCCACCCTATCAAAGAGGGAATTCCAATTATTTATTTTACCACAATCACTTTATACTTTTAAAACTTATTTATTGTAGGCCTTATATGGCATACTAGAGGCAATTTTTTGATGAGTACGGTGCATCGCTTAAGTATAATGTCAAAGCAAAATTAGTTTATATTTGCATTTGCATAGTGTAGTTTACTGCTGTATGCCCGTTGCAAATTGTTGTGAAACAATATAATAGAGTAAAATGTGTGTGTGGTATGTATTCATTTGCTTAATTCTTGATGATTTTTGATCATTATTCTAACTCCCCAATTGGAAATGCTTATAGTTCATTCCAACATTACAGTAGTTTATATTGAATCCAAACTGGCATGCAGCAAAGAATATAACAATTTCATAATCATTTTCATTAACATGTTAGTTTTTTTTTTAAACCTGTAGATGTCCAACTGGGAAAATTATAACATACGTTGCAATACATAGGACATTTATTTGAATGATTCAGTATTGTCAATGTCTGCATCTGTCTCAACAAATGAATAAGGAGCAGTAGACAACTACTATAAACTAACTTAACACAGACATATCATATTTACACTAACTTAAAACTGACATCTTAAGTTTAGGGCAATAAAATGAAGTGGCGAAAAATTACTCTAATCATTACAAATAAAATGCTTTTCTTGTCAAAACACATTTAATTTCAGAATGTCCCCAACCCAAAAAGTCTATGTTCTTGTGGATGCGCTGATAGGTTGTGGAAGGTGCAGGGGTAAGGGAATGAGGTTAGGCCTATATGAAAAAATGTTGATGCCATCTTGGTGACAGCATGATTTACGTGTAAACATTTGGCATTGCATTATATTCCAGTCCCTACATGATAAGGAACAAATAGAGCTATTGAGACCTTCTCTCTTACTTTATGTAGAACACAATAAATGTTTCTGATATCATCACTGTATGTTAGATGAATGTAATTATTAAGAATCACTGCTGTTTTGAAGGAAACAACATTGAGATATGAAAACTGATTAACGGATGTCAGTTAATTAGTGGATACGGACTTCACCACACGAATCTGTGATCAAAACTAAGTAGAAAATACTCTTTGTTAAAAATTCATACGAACCTTCGTTTACATGAAAAACGACATGAAAGGTTGAAAAACCATTGCGTAAACATGGGGTAGTCCAATTAGGTAAAGGTGAGGTGATGTAGCAATGCTGCAACTAACATGTCAGTCGTAAGGCATACGGCAAGGGAACGAGTCAAGCTCAGTAGTGCCAAAGAGGCCATGGAGTAGACATGGAGTGAGTACTCGGAGAGATGGCAATGGCCATGAGTGCATATCCGGTGGTCAAGCTTGGTGCATGCTTCATTTACCCAACGTGCGGAAAAGTACAAGGCTATGGGGCAGAGCAAACTTTGAACACATATTATGAAGTTTCAACGTTTTGTATGCTGATGCTGTGCTTAACAGTAATTTTATCTAATTTAAAGTAATTTTTCTCGTAAACTAAGGGCCTTAAACTTTTTTGCCAATGACTGTTTTCTACTTAGATTTGATCACAGATTTGTGTGATTTAGTCCGTATCCGTGAATTACCTGACAACCTATATTTGGCTTTTGCAAAACTTATCTAGTTGAAATTCAGGTCGGCTTTGTAATACATCCCATGGAAATAGTTAAAAAAAATATATACCATAAAAGACGTTTAGAGCCTTTTTTTTTGTATTGCCATGGTATGTTCATCATATTATGATGTAGTAATGCTGGGAAAAGGAAATAAAAATTTTGAAATTTGAGTGCTTGCTTTATTGTCACCCAAACTGCCGTTTACAAATTATAAGTGGAAATCGTTGACTGGTTTAGCCATTTCAATACAATTTACAGTTACTTAAGAATGAGTGTTCGTGGAGTGCAGTTTCATAGTGATTACATTCATGGTTCTTTACTATTTTTACAGTGCAAAATATTAAATCTAATTATTGTGCAGAATTACAAGTGTTTATGGACTTTATATTTGTTAAAATAGAAGGTCAATGTGTCCTGCATGTGTGTTATCAGTTGCATCACCAAGGAGGTGTATCCCCACTTACATGGGTGGGCAATGTCAGTGCAGTTTGGTTAATCATTTGAATGGGCTGTACATAGTCGTACGTTAGCATGGGAATTTCATTCAGTGTAGTAGATTGTACTGTGCAATATCGCATGTTATGCATGTCAGCTAAGAAATTGTCGCAGGATTAAATTGTATTCCAAAACAACATAACTACAGTAGTTTATTCTTATCAGTACTTATTGTACTTTTTACCCCCGTGATCAACCTATTGTGAAGTTGAGTAAAGTCAGGTTAGGTCTTCTTGAATTTAATACTGTTAAGGGTTCGGTCTACTACTTCACAGGAAATTCTTAGCATATTTGTTTGGTGATAAGGCACCTGTTTACACAATTGAAAGTATTTTATCTATTACTACATAAAGAAGGTTTTAGTTTATTTATATCAAAATAAACTTTTTAAAATTATTTTTTATAAATTTTCTTTTTGACATTTTAAAAGATATACGAGCACACCTGGTTTCATGTATCTGGTGTAAAATACATGTAATGTAGTGTTCCTGTGTATACGAATATTTGATTATTACACTTAAGAATTCTGTACTGAAAGTCAACCTATCATTGTAATATTTTTTTTTTTTTTACTATTTTTTCATGTTTTACATATTTTTTGTATGCTCACAAAACACAACCTTTATGTCTTTTCAGTGAGAGAGGAAGCAGGAAGAGTAGTTACAGAAACTTGTACTTGTTATATGTGTAATAATGGGTAGAAGAAACATTTGTGGTATTCTGCCGTAAGTTTGCAAGTATCGGCATGACGTAACAGAATTTATAAATATAATTGGAAAGCAATGATTCACTGCAGTTTATTTCAAACAGTTTTTCTACCAATGAAATACAGCAGAATGACTTTCTTGCTCCTTTTACAACTATCAACACAACACTGTTACAATACTGTTCCTGTTCCAGCATAAAGCACAGCTTCATTGTTTAGGAAGAAATGACTGTGTTTTGTGTTTTTCTCAAAATTTGTTTCGTGTAATAAATATAAATTTATTAAAGAAGCAAAATATAACATATAAGACTTAACTATTATTTTCCAGGGGTGAAGTCGTACATTTAGCAGTCCTGGAATGCTTTGACCTTGTCAGTAGATTAAGGTAGGAGGTTTTGGTACTTGTTTCGTTAATTAAATGGGCAAAAGAAAATAATTAATTAAATAAATTGCAAAACTTTTATCTTACATACATAAAGATTATTAATATACAAATTTTATATTTAATTATATACATTAATATGTAAGCAACCAAATTGAACAAAAGTCGAACAAAGCTAGTTTAACATTTTGAGTTTAAATTGTATTGCAAATTATGCCACAATGGTAGTTTATAATATACATTTTTTTAATTGATAAATTTAATGTTTTAATTGATAAATTCATCTTGCTTGTCTACAAAATAATGTGACCTTATTTCTAAGCAAAATATGTATGACATTAAAACATCATAAATTATCGGTTGTAGTGATTTTGTTTTCACAAGTTCACTAAAGAACAATAACAATTATTGACTAGAAATACATGATGCTTAGGCAATATAAAATTTCTTATAAAGCAGTGCCGGGATGACATTCCGGCTCCACAACACCCCTGCATCTTTTTGAATGTAGTTAAGGCGAAAACCAATATTTGAACAGTAATTTATGATGTTACGTTGACCATAATGGTTTATTGTGTTTTGCACAAAATTACTAATTCAATCATTTGGCATATCCACAGTAACAAAAATCATAATGTTTTCCTTTTTTCCACTTACGCCATGATTTCTGCGAATAATAAATTATGCTGCTACATGATCTAATGTGTGCAGTACAAGTACATATATAATTCAATAAAGTAATAATGTATATTATACACTTAACTAATATCAGTTGCCTATTTGGAAAGATAATCATTTAAATAAATAATAAATGTTTAATATTAATATTGCATATATCACTCTATATAGGAATCTTGTAGATTATGCACTGAACTTAGTTGAACTGCCTTTTAGAAATGAAAATCATTTATATAAATAATAAATGTTAGATGATGGTATTAATGATGATATATTCCTAGGGGCACCAGTTTTGTGCAAAAAGATTTCAGGACAAGTTGTGTCCCTTAACACTTTAGTTCAGAACCTTTTTTGTGATTTAATCATTTGCATTGTTGCGCCTCTTATCTGTCTGCCTGCGAATCACGGATGGTAAGTATCTGAGAAAATTCATTCTGATTGGCTTACTCATGTAGCAGACTCTTCACATGAAGACAAACAACCAGGCCACTAGCCAAAGGAAGGCTGCAAGTGTGTGCACAAAATATTGAAGTCTAGCTTCTGCGTAAATCTTTTCGCAAAAAACAGGTAACCCTATATATTCCTGTACAATTATTTAAAGTAAATGTTCAACAGTGTTGTTTAGAAAAAATTCAGTCTTTGTGACAGTGGCTTGAGTAATTTCTAGTTGCCTCACAAATAATTTTCCTACAAATCTATACATATTATAAAACTCAATGTCTCTCTGTCTGTTAGTGCGCTTAACACTCGAGAACCACTTATCCAATTTACGTGTTTTTTAAAATTCATAGCTATGTTCTCTGGCCAGGTTTTAGTATGTATTTTGTTATGTAAAGAAACATAACGAATAAGCAGTGACGATAATAGTGAATCAAGTCGGAAAAAAGTTTGCCGCCAGCGCACTTTCTTGAATACGCTATCTAAACCGTTAAAGATGGAACAATATCATGTAGTAAAGAATTGTGTAGAATAAAAAGACCTAAAAAAAACTGCAGTAGCATATATCAGACAGACAGACAAACAGAGAGACGTTGAGTTTTATAATATGTATAGAGTATAGAAGATTAATACTAAGGAAAATTGAACTCTATTTAAAAAAAAAAACCTAAACTTTAATTCTGTAGTCTACCAACTCTGAATGTGTTATACATTTCAACAAATAAATGTAAACTATTCATGCTATTATGCAAGCGTGTTTCTCAGTAGTGTTTGTAAACATCAGCTGATGACACTCATAAATCAATGCGTGAATGCTCCCGGATATCCGTCCCTTCACGAATGACGGGCGGAGATTTTTCAGTTGAAGTGTCGTACTGGATGACGCGATTGTGGCTGGTATCAACTTGCAAACCACGCAGAAAAAAACTTGTTACAATTTCTCACAGTCAGGGACTTAGCCAGGTTCTTTTAGGGATGGAGGTCTTAATTAAATAAAAGAGTTAATAATTTCGTAATGTATGTACAAACCGAAAATAATACTTTAGACTCAATACCTGGACAGTAATAGGCTATCACTAGCTAAATACAACTAATATTTACAAAATTGTCTAACACCTCAAAGAAATTAACATAATTAAACACTTTAAACAAGGCTTTATAAACAATTTTCTAACACCTTCTCTGAATTACTATATAATTATATATTTGAAAATTGACAGATACAGTATTTACAATCAAGCCTGTTATCACTGCCCCATTCAGTTCACCTTGTTTCTGTCCAGATACCACCAGTCTTTACTGTCCGGAATGTTCTGAAGCATCTGGAGCGCTTTTATACGCTGCCGCACTCTACTCGTCGGATACCTTGCCCTCCACAGAAATCTCGCACTTTGGTTCGTAGCGGCCGCACACACACACTCATCCGCAAATGTCTATCAAACCGTCGCTCTCCGTTGTTTCACTCTTCGCCGCACTTTCCCAGATGACTGTCCCAGACTGCAGATCCTCTGGCTGCGGTGGTACTTATAGTAGCAGGCATCCTAGTTCAGAACCTTCTTCACATGTCAGTTGCGCTGAGTGAGGAGAATACCAGAAAATCATAGAATAGCCCACCACCGCAGACTCCTCTATAAATGGGATGGACAATAACGCCAGTCCAGATAGCTGTCAATCATCCCACCTGCCAGGTAACAGCAGTAACTGGGTAGTCTGAGTCATCCCCCGTGTCTCGAGACTGACCGCACGCACTCTGCACGGGAATCCGTGTGTAACAATATTTTACTTTGGTGTTTTATGCTATATTTTTAATACACAGACTAAAGTTTTGTGTCCTCCGAGTGAAGAAGAAGATAATGTTATGCTATTTTGTGTTGTTGGTATCTGAATGATTACTGTTTAAATTAAGATCGAGACGAAAAATAATAGCTCAAACAGTTAACTGTGGCGAAAAACATGTCTTCATTTGTACCGATTATAAGTATTTAGTACAGTGTTTGATTTTATGGCTAGTTTGTAACGTGTATATATATGCGCTCCGTTTTGCATTCAAATTCAAGCTGTGATCAAAAAATACATTTTTCACTAACGCCAATAAAAATATATTATAATATTAATTCTTGTGAGATAAATTTGTAATAACATTTTAATATTTCCTTATCAAAAAGTTTCTTAATAATAAAAGAAAAGTTAATTTGTGTTTTTATGTATACATATATGGCTACGTTCACCGAAAATAGGTATTGAGGAATGACTGCATTCTTCGCATTAATAAGAACATTTATTTTCCGTGGCGCAGTCAATAACATGCCGTCTTTTGGACAGAGGAGATCGGGTTTCGAAGCCTGGGTAAGGCTCGGACTTAGGTGTGAGTTTAGGGGTAACTTTATATATATATACATATAAGTAGCTTCCTCCCCTTCCAGAGAAATATACAGACATAACGGCAAGTCTTTTAATATGAAATGAAATCAGTTTCAGTTTGACTAGCAATGGCATCATATACAAAAAAGTATAAGGACGTTGAAATTTGTGATTTAGATTTCTATTTAATTTTTAATGTAGACATATGTTATTTTTCACAGTTTTTCTAGTTCCGCTTTCAGAGCTTTATTCTGCTTTATAACTATTTTTTTTGCGTAAAACATCAACATACAGTTTTAATTGTTTTGTAATGCAGACCTATCAGAATCGGTCAGCTTAGGTATTGGCAAGTGCTTAATCAATTAAAGGCTTGGCGCACTGCCGTCCTAAAAGTAAAAATTTATTACCACAAACTGTGGATTACTTTGTCTTTCTTATTTCAAACTGTCTAAATAAACTGTTTTCCACTAGAACGACCAAAGATGTAGACTTGTAACTGAGCAACATGGTTGAAAAGAAATACTGCCCCTCTTTTTAGAAACTTGTCCACAAAATACTGGCTGTTTCATGTCGTTGTAAAATTATCTGCAAGCATAACATTTTTGTCATGATATTTCACTGGTGCAATCAAGATTAAGGCGAAATGCGGGTAGGTGAGGGGAGGGGGGAAGAAGCAGGACACTAATTTATCATCATCAGTCTGGCTCTGTCTAGCATATTCAGAATGTAACATCTTAGTAGCAGTTTCAATTTTTGTAAGAAATACTCTGCTGTCGTTCAAGTTCATGTGTAATTTTTATTGTGCAGAGAAGATATAGTGCGATGTGAGTGTGTATGTTGTAAGTGTGATGTGAGTAATACCCACAACACAATGTAACACATAAAAAATTACTCATGCCAACTCTCTATAAGTGAAAAATATAATACAAACCAGTTCTTAAGCACAAGGAAACACTGAACATAGCAATAACCCTTTAATGAAATATAACAAAATAATGTAAAAGAAAAATATAACATCCAACTCTATATTAGAAATGGGAAAATAATTCATTGTATAGAACAAACAAAAATATTAATGATGCCCTTCAAACTTGTAATGTGGCACGCGGCTCATTAATGCCGTATTTATAATATTACAGCCGCGCGTTAGGCCGCCATATTTGTTATGCAGCACGTCATGGTATTGACGGCTGGACGTTGCCACTCGGCTAGCTCAGAGGTAGTAACACGAGACTCTTTAAAAAGGCGCCAATTAATTACCAAATAATGTAGTCAAGTTCCAGTTTATTAGTATTTACTTTTATTTATTAAAAATGCCACAGTTCACATAGTGTTCAGGTATGTCGTGTACGGACAGGGTTCACAGATAAAAAGACAAACTAGAGAGCCGCGCCACAGTCGTCGTTCATTATCTAAGTCATAAAAACTTGTTCAAAGAAAAAACAAAGGCAGTGACCTCCCACACCAGCGGAGAAATAAACTAGCAAGTTTAATTTTGCCGGTGTCTGGGTTTTGCGCCACGCCCGACGCGGCCTAGGTGAGCACTGAGAGTCTACTGCCAAGTGTCTACTGCTGAAGGATGTCGACTGCTTGTTATCCACCGCTGCAGGAAGGCGACAGGCACACGAGTATTAATTGCGTGCCTATCACCCCCCTCCCCTTTTTTTCTACACAGATAACGGCACGGCAGCCGACATCTGCCAGCAGCGACATCAAAACTGCATCGTAGCCCGCTTAATTGCGTCGTCAATCAAAATATAATCAAACTTCTAGAGCCAACAGTGTCATCCAAACTGCGTCGTAGTAAAAGATAATTGAACTTCCAGAACAAAATTGTCTATGTAGTTTGGAAAGGCTTCTAATCTAATGTTTACGTGTAACACAAACTAAGATTTTCTAAACGGCAAACGGATGCCTGATAAATGTTAAACGGCAAACGTATGTCCTATAACGATAAACGAACAACTATGGCTTTAATTTTGAATGTCGATAAAATATTACGAAACCCCATTAAACAAAAGAAAATGAACCGCATATCCAGAAAACTTATAATACTGCGTCATTACATTACCCCCCTCGGTTTGGGATAGATTTTGAAGAAATCTTTCCCAAAGCGAAACCTATTTTGTATGCGACTACTCTGCAAACCACTGTGCCTCTGCTCTTTGACAATAATTTACATTTACAATTTGGTAATTAAACTGTTAACCAAAATATTTACTTTACCTGTTAAAGAAGAGCGACAAGATATTGGGATGCTATAAGAAAATCATAAATTATTCACATGTTATCATTTGTGGTTGAGGGTGTATTTCCAACATATGCTATAGATGGTTCTTTGTGGGCTGCTTGTTCCTCTGGTTCCTCATTGGGATCAGCACACACACTTCCAAAAGGGGACCCAGGTCTGCTCATAACTATAAACACCACTGCTACTGCTACTGCATTTCAATAGGCCAGTGCTGACAAAAAAAAATTCAAGCCACTGCGACTGCCTCTCAATAGGCCAGTGCTGACTATAAAAAAGGGCCCCAGACCTGTCCCAATCCCAATAAACTTACTCCTTATGCCACTGATCCCAGGGTACCATAAACTGCAGCAACATCTCCTACTACTTATGTTTACTTAAGGCTCAATATAATACAACACCTCAACCTTTGGAAATTTAGGTAACATGTACTGCATCCTTACTTAACCTTATTTATAATTAACTCTGATTTTCAAACTCACATTAATGGTATGTTTCTTTATATTAACACAGTGTAATTTTAAGTTAACTTCTAATAAACATTTTTCAAATGTAAGAACCAAACTTATTTATATTCATATAGCATTTCCCCTTCGGTACTCTGCATAAATAAATCACATTAGTTACAATAACACAACTGTTTACATATTTGAAAAGGTATATCTCAGTTCACAAAATCTTCACTTATACAAAAACCCTCCTTTTAATCATACTATTAGAATATCTTCTTCAGATTCAATTGCCTTATCTTCAATAGTAACATATGGTAATAAAATTCACAAGCATTCTTTGTTAAAAATAATACAACCTTGAATTAACAAACTCACTAAATTCCAAATAAAAAGCATTCAAGTGTATTTTGTTTTTACTAATAATAAAGAAGTTTCAGAACAATTGAAACAAACTGAGCAAATGCGTTAACATTTCAATGTTAAGCCAGTAACCTCCCTTTCCAAAATAAAACACACATAAAAAACTGAATTACAAAAATGCAACATCACTTGAATTTCACTTATTTTCTAAAATACAACCCTGTGTACTTATTTTGTTCACTGTTCTTGACATGCAAAAGAGCACACAATTATGACTTTAAAAACACATTACAACTCCAAATGATTATTTTATCACAACAGTGGCAGCCATTTATAACAACCATTCATTCTTTTTCAGCTTATATACTTCCACTTTTGGAGAATGTAAACAACAGTTGAATAAATTTAACTTAAAGATTTCTCTAACCCTACACAGTTGTTTTTTTTTTTTTTAATTCTGTTCCTTACAAGTTTCACTAAAATATTGATGACTGTAATGCATTTACTTGATACTATAGCTTTTATGAAAAAGTCATAAATTTTGAATACCTAAGACATGGTATTTTGTTTGATTACTGTGATTCCCATACATTTGCTTTACTAAGACCTACTTTTTGATTATTCAAATACATATAATTAAATTTCAGAAAAATTTACGCCGTAGAAAATTATTTTGTCTAAATATGTGTACATATAAATAATGCACAAATTACGATAAAAAGTAACTGCAAATATTTAACCTTAAAAATATGATGCACTGCACTACTTACAGGAATGAAATGCAACTATCTGAATAGTTTTTGGTATGACCTACTAAAAAAGTGCCCTTGTTAATGAAAGAGTTGTATTAACAAGTTTTAATATGATGCAAAAATAACTAATTGGAATGAGGTACACCTAACTGCTCTAAAATTCATCAGCTAATATTTCCTTTCATAGCCACAAATTTTCTTTGACCAACTCTAATTAGTACTGCTGCACTATCAAAAGACTACCTGTTCTGAATACATAGTAATGAGAATATGCATTAAGAAAAAAATTTGTTTCCTACATTTTGTTTACTAAATACATTCTACCTTTGAAAATACAATTTGAACAATGTAAATGATTGGCAATCTGTTATTTTTACTTGGAATTATGAGTACATTCATACTGATTAGTAAAATTTAATATTCAACTTGAGTTAAAAAAATTTAGAATCACCCTAAAGAAATCAATTCTATGTAAAGAGAATATGCAGAAGTTTTGAGCAACACAAATACAACATAAAAATGATAGGCTTCCTTACAGCGTTTATGAATTAGGATCCTGAACCTCAGCTAATAAAGTCCTCTACCATGATAGCTTCCAACCTGTCAATCCTCTGAGCACATTCTAAATAAGTTTCTTCTGATCATCAGTAGCAAGGCTTGATGTGAGATTGGTAAGCATCTAAAGTCACATTCGGAAATAAAGTACAGTAAGTGTGTATATTACGTTAATTAATACTGTAGAATTTTGTACTGCCATATAAAATAACCACACACACACTCTAACCCTAATAATATATTTTCTTAAAAGTTTTACAAAGTATCTGCCATTCCAGAAATTCAATATTTCATCTTTGATTTCAAGTTACAATGAATAAATACAAGTTACTGCATATTATAATATTTTATGATTCAATGTTCTTAAACAGAAACACACCTGTACTGAACTGCTCTTATTACTTCATCCTATTATTAAACTTATTAACAATTTATTGTATACTCAGGAAAGTTTAAAAAATATATATATTATAAAAATATTAAATAATTAAGTATCTACCTTATTTATCTAACTAAATTGCAGTCTTTCTGCTTTACTATTTTTTCTTTCTTTTCCTTGACATTCCCACTTTGTCTCTCCATTTGCTTCCCTTTTTCCTCACAACCTTCCTCATACTGTACTTCATTCTCTTCCTCTTCCCTACTGTCCTAAATCTATCCCTCTTTTTGCTTTCCTTTTTCCCTACTGTCTTTAATCTACCCCTCTTATTCCTTTTCTTCTTCCTCACTATATTTCAGACCCTTTGTTTCAATATTTGTCTTTTCCTTTCAAAACATTTCCTGAACACATCATAGTGTTTCACTCCCGGATACCCTCTACTCTCAGCAACTCAACAGCTGATCCATCTCGCAGCTTTAATTCACTATAACCCTTTTCTTGTACCCCCCAAACCTGAAGTCTCTCTTCCTGCACTACATTTCTCATAGACTTACTGACTTCCCAATCATTAGGTACACTCCTTTCAAAATTATTAATCTGCCTCTGCAATTGATTTTCTCTTATAGGAACTGAGTGACCATTAACAATTTCTGCATTTCTATCCTCTGTACTAGATTCCTTTCTTATATCATCACCATCAGTAATAACTTCATTGTTTACTTTATTCTCCTTACTTGGGGCAGTTAATGTTGAAACCTTTCTTAATCTATTCTTTTCAAATTCAACCCCCCAGTTTTCTAGCCTTCTTTCTAATCTTTTAATGATTTAATCACTCTTTTCTGGTACTCGTTTAAACTCCTGTCTTAATTCATGTTTAAGATCCTGTTGTCCTTTCTATAAGGACAACAGGATATTAAACATTTCTGCTGATCATGTACACTGCGTTTCCCGTGATAATTGTGCCATTTCAATTCCAATTACAACTTGCAGTTTCGATTTAGTCAATAATATCAACCTATAAACAAATAAACAAAATTACTCGTGACAAAAGTAACATAACCTGCACACGAAATAAACAAAATAACTCGTTGCGAATTTACTTGGAATCATAACATAACCTGTATACAAAATAACTAAAATACCTGTGGCCCAATTACTTGCAATGATGGCTTCACTGATGATTGACGATTTCTTACCATTGTAGTCGTCTCGTACCTGGAACTTCGGCGTTGGTCACTGGAACTGCCAGTAACGTGTTGCGTCGCTCGTAGACACATTTAGAACTGCCGCTAACTTGGTGACATGATGTTTCAATGTTGTCTTCAGGGGTTGTTATTCGTGCCCCACATTGGGCGCCATTTTGTAATGTGGCACGTGGCTTGTTATTGCCGTATTTATAATATTACAGCCCCGCGTTACGCTACCATATTTGTTATGCCGCACGTCATTGTATTGACGGCTGGAAGTTGCCACTCTGCTAGCTCAGAGGTAGTGACACAAGACTCTTTAAAAAGGCACCAATTAATTACCAAATAATGTAGTCAAGTTCCAGTTTATTAGTATTTACTTTTATTTATTAAAAATGCTACAGTTTACATTGTGTTGAGGTATGCCGAGTACAAACAGGGTTCACCGATACAAAGACCAACTAGAGAGCAGCGCCACAGTCGTTGTTCATTATCTACGTCATAAAAACTTGCCTGAAGAAAAACAAAGGCAGCGACCTCCCACACCAGCGGAGAAATAAACTAGCAAGATCAAGTTTGCTGGTGTGGCGGTTATGCGCCACGCTCTACGCGGCCTAGGCGAGCACTGAGAGTCTACTGCTGAAGGGTGTCAACTGCTTGTTATCCACCGCTTCTGGAAGGCGACAGGCACACAAGTATTTGTCGCATGGCTATCACCCCCCTTTTTTTCTACACAGATAACGGCACTGCAGCCGACATCTGCCAGCAGCGCCATCCAAACTACATCGTAGCCCACTTAACTGCCAGATCAGTCAAAATATAATCGAACTTCTAGAGCCAGCAGTGCCATCCAAACTGCGTCGTAGTAAAAGATAATTGAACTTCCAGAACAAAACTGTTGACGTAGTTTAGAAAGGCTTCTAATCTAATGTTGACGCGTAAGACAAACTAAGATTTTCCAAACGGCAAACGTATGTCCAATAACGATAAATGAACCACCACTGCTTTAATTTTGAATGTCGATAAAATATTATGAAACCCCGTTAAACGAAAGAAAATGAACCGCGTATCCCGAAAATTTATAATACTGCGTCATTACAAACTGTACAAATTTATGATTGGGGTAGTCCACCTGAACTATTGTGATTTTAGTGTCATGTGAGTGCAACTGAAATTCCAAATCAATTGATAGTAATATTTTCAAGGCAATCAAAATCAAAACTTTAGAGTACCTCGACTCAGCTCAGGGATATTTGAGACGTAAGCTAAAAGGCTTCTGGGTTTTGCCAAAAATCTAAAATTTTCCATAGGTAAAATGTATTAGGACGAGAAAATTTAAACAGTTCACAATTCAGGGCTAATAAATTGTCATTAACTAAAACATGCTGGACCATCGGAAAACATAAACAATTTCACCTGTAAGTAGGTCTAGCATGTGTCTGCTAGGCTGGAACTGGAACTATGTTTGTATTGCAGCATCCCTTGAACCTCCTTGAGTTTGCTCACACTGCCCAAAACTTAACTCACTCAAGTATTTACATAATGTTAAAATACTCTAAAAGTTGGCAGATAAAATCGGTGACGGCTGGAAACGAAATTTTGGAATAATAATATTCTTAGAACATTCCAATTTTGAACTAGGTGCCTTGACAAAGAGGTTGCACGTTTAGAGGTAATATACAGCTAAAATTATACGAGTGACAAAAAGTTCAACTCAGTTCATGGTCGATAAAATGCACAGAAATTAAAATTATCAGACATTCAAAAACTACATCAATAATAACATAACATAAAATATACATATGACAGATGTAAGGTAAAACTGTAAATAACAACTGAGTAAATGTGTGTAGCTGTAGGTGGGCCTCACTAACCTGGTTAAAAATAATATAAATAACTTTCTGAGCTGAAAACACCCAAAGAATTATCTGTGCCTATTAAAATACTAATAAAATTACGTGTAGCTGTATTAGTTGAGAATTTGCATTAATGTATTTTTTATTTACGGGGGCACGCTGCCATCCTGCACCCCTCTGGGTAAGCTCATGACATTTGTAACAGACTAGTGTCTCAAGCCTGTAGAAAAAAAGAATTCTGGAAGGATATGCATGTTGCTCATAGTACGTTCATTTAACGAAGCACCTAATTAATAATCATATATCTATAAATTTAATTATCTACGTTAATTTGCAAACATATATAATTGTGTACAAAAATTATGATGAGAATGTCAATAGTTCTAAATAATTACTAATAGACTGTCATGTCAAACATTTTTAGACATCTGAAACAAGTTTCGGTGTTGTTAATTTCAGTAGCAGAATAAGTTACAAAATTGTGTGTGTGGGAGGAAATTTATTCTTTTGACCCAGGAATTAGAAAGTATAGTTTCATTTTTGTTTGCCACAATGTCGGTAAACAAATAGGTCTTGGCACCATCCATGGTCAAAGTATTATTATCGGTATATATTTATGGGAATCATATATTTTTTTTATCAAGTTTCTTTAAAATCTTTTCTTCCTACTACAAATTGTTATCTTCGTATTTTGCGTCAAATTCAAGCGTTCTCTGAAGTTTCTCTAGCAGGAAATGGGATGTAATATGACATGCATATAAATTTGTTTCGTCACCAAAATTAATTCCTTAATTAGTGCGTTTCTAGTTATAGCGTTGTTGTGATTTTGTCTAGAATAGTTTCATCCGTGTTTTATGAACAAATACAGTACTCAGATTCAACAAAAGCATTATATAACAAGCTTGATTAACAATGTGCGTTTATCAGATTGTTTTTGTAATAACATTATATGCAAATCCATTTCAGCATATTTTTTATTTATAAATAAAATTCTTTAGTTACTCTTTAAAACATAATTTTTAAACTGTGTAACAAATTTTCTTTTAAAGATTGAAATTTGAAAATAGACACAATTTCAACACTGTAAGTTATATAAATTCTTGTCACTCGTAACTCCTACAATCGACTGTTTCAAATTTCATGACTTATACTTTATTTCCTGGGGGAAATTAATTTATGTAAGAAAACAAAGTGCTTTTCCAAGACACACTTCTTTTGCCCAAATTTATATTAATGCATAAATATATTACGTACGTACATGTAGTCATTTCTTTAAAAAAAAACCTGATTACACAAGGGAGTAATGTAGATGGAGTACAGTGAAAACGTATGTATGCTGCAGGTATTTGGACGGGCGGGCAGACCGCACCGGCACCAGCAGACTGCCGTGCCGAGTGCCAGCCAGCTGGTGGCAGGGCGGATGAGCAACGTGACGACACTGCTGAAGGTCAAACACTTCCACGCAGGAAGAGAAAGGGAGGGGGGGAGTATCTTATCTGCGCACGTATCATGAAGCGCCGTCAGGCACCAGTGTGCCACAGTCTTCCTGTCCGGCTGCCCTCTCTCAACTGAGCTCTTCTCACAAGTAACACAGACTATAAACAGGCCAGCGGAGTGCTGGGGGGGCCATTATTTCAAATCCCTTTAACATATATCATTGCAATAAGGATTTGAAAGAGTGACAATTTTTTTGGGTTCGACAGAGACCTTAAGGGTAATTACTAAGTTTAGAGGCTTTTCTGAACGAAACGTCCTAGACCAACAAAAGTTTCATTATTGGGTTCTGCACAGCTTACCTTGTTCATATTTAAGAGGGCATAATTTTAAAAGAAGTAGAACATATTTAAAAAAATTGTGAAATGTACTAGAAGTTTGCTTCGTTTGTTTACGTCTATTAACGTCTACCGCCATTATTAATGGCCGCACATTGCTTGTTCCACGCTACCTAACGGCCACGGATGTCATTACGGGCATTTTAACAGTCAATTGGTAATTATTAAGTTTAGGAGCTTGTCTGTAAAAATAAAAATAATTCGTGGAAAATGGTATATTTCCAATCTATTAATGATGCAGAACACGTTCATACTAGGCTTTTTGGATTTTACACTAACCTAGGATTGTAGGGTTTTACACTAACCTAGGATAGTAGAGTTTTACACTAACCAAGCATGTTTGGGTTTTACACTAAAATATGAATGTAGGATTGTAAGGATTTAAAGGAATAGTAAAACACACCAAAAGAATGTAAATTGACTCACCTAGGTAGGGGGCTCGTATAATTCCTCTAACGTTAATAGACGTAAACAAACATATTTCACAAGTTTTTTTTAATAAGTTCTACTTATTTTAACATTACGCCCTCTTTAATATGAACAAGGTAAGCTGTGCAGAACCCATTAATGTTACATTTGTTGGTCTAGGACGTTTCGTTCAGAAACGTAAACAATCTGGGGTAATTATTAAGTTTAGGGGCTTTTCTAAAAAACTCAAAAAAAAAATTCAAAATGATGATATATTTCTAACTCTACTAATCACATAGAACACGAATATACTAGGGGCGTAGCTTTAAAATAAGTATAACATATTTAAAAAAATTGAACAAAATTGTNAATTCAAAATGATGATATATTTCTAACTCTACTAACCACATAGAACACGAATATACTAGGGGCGTAGCTTTAAAATAAGTATAACATATTTAAAAAAATTGAACAAAATTGTGAAATGACTGGTCACCTAGTTTGTTTATGTTTCTGAACAAAACATCCTAGACCAACAAAAGTTGCATTAATGGGTTCTGCACAGCTTACCTTGTTCATATTAAAGAGGGCGTAATGTTAAAATAAGTAGAACTTATTAAAAAAAACTTGTGAAATATGTTTGTTTACGTCTATTAACGTTAGAGGAATTATACGAGCCCCCTACCTAGGTGAGTCAATTTACATTCTTTTGGTGTGTTTTACGGTTCCTTTAAATCCCTACAATCCTACATTCGTAGTTTTAGTGTAAAACCCAAATATCCTAGGTTAGTGTAAAACCCTACTATCTTAGGTTAGTGTAAAACCCTACAATTCTAGGTTAGTGTAAAATCCAAAATACCTAGGTTAGTGTAAAACCCAACAATCCTAGGTTAGTTTAAAAATGTAAAATAGCAATTCACCCATCATGGGGTTAGGTACTGTTAGGTTAGGTGGGCACATATTACGAAATTAGTCGGACGTTAATGCCCCTAGTATATTTGTGTTCTACATGATTCGTAAAGTGGAAATATATCATAATTTTGAATTTTTTTTGTGTTTTTCAGAAAAGCCCCTAAACTTAATAATTACCCAATCTGGCTTTACTGCTCATTTTGCAATTTTTTTTAATATGTTGTATCTATTTTAAAGCCACGCCCCTAGTATATTCGTGTTCTACTTTATTAGTAGAGTAGAAATATATCATAATTTTGAATTTTTTTTTGTTTTTCAGAAAAGCCCCTAAACTTAATAATTACCAAAACGGAGAAAGCAATAACGAGTGCTTTTGTGTGTTATATTTGACTGTAAACGAGTGTTTCATTGCGTTATATTCGGCTGAAAACTAATGATTCAGTGCGTTATATTCGTGTATGTGGTGGATTTGTGGAACACAGTGTTTCGTTGAGTGAGGTAAGGTTGAATTGGCCGTTGACAGAGAAACTATATCAGGTGAGTAAATTGATATTCTTTTGGTGTGTTTTATGGTTCCTTTAAATCCCTAAAATCCTAAATTTGTAGTTTAGTGTAAAACCATATAATCCTAGGGTAGTTTAAAACCCAAAAATCCTAGGTTAGTGTAA
The DNA here is from genome assembly GCA_002778355.1 of Clitarchus hookeri. Classification (NCBI taxonomy): domain Eukaryota; kingdom Metazoa; phylum Arthropoda; class Insecta; order Phasmatodea; family Phasmatidae; genus Clitarchus; species Clitarchus hookeri. Next base: position 191,794 of record NQII01000482.1, on the reverse strand, counting down.
ATCCCTAAACTCCTAGGTTAGTCTAAAAACCCTACAATACTAGGTTAGTTTAAAAATGTAAAATAGTGATTCACCCATTGTGGGGTTAGGTTAGGTGGACACATATTAAGAAATTTGTCGTACGTTAATGCCCCTCGTACATTCGTGTTCTGCATCATTAGTAGAGTGGAAATATACCATTTTCCGTGAATTTTTTTTTTTTGCAGAAAAGCCCCTAAACTTTATAATTACCCCAGGTGTAGATAACAATCAGAATGCAGTGGACGATTTTGTAAAATGTTTGGAAGGGTGTAATAGACAGTGTCGTAGGTTGGTAGGTCGTGTTAGGTTAGAGTTCTGTAGTGTTAACAAGTCTTTGCAGATGAGGTATCAGTTAGTATATTTGGGCAAGTGGGCTCAAGTTTACTTCCCGATACCAATTTTGGTATTGCATTGTACATTTGGGCAGATGGGGACAAGTGTACTTCCTGAAACCAATATCTGTATATCCTGAAATTTTCGTAGCCCAAAAAACACCCATGTTCATGTGGATGCCCCATCAGATTAAGGATAAAAAGAGTGGAATACGAAAAAAAAAAAAAAAAAAAAAAAACCTGTCATTATTAGTTTGTAAACAAACGGTATCCGCTTGTGCACAAAACCCATTTTTTTTTTTAAATAAAAATGAAACGGGAAAACTCTTTTATTTATATCTAACAAAAACATGACTCAAAGTTATTACCAGGTATCTTACAATATTAACTTCAAATTCTAACAGCCGTTTTCATTATTATAACTCGCCGTGCTTCACAATGTAGATCTAAAGCAAAAAAAAAAAAATTAATCACCTGTATTTTATCAGGTACTTCGTAATCATCCATACTGTTTACAAACAACCACGTACACATATAGGGCAGCCACTTCCATAAAACAAATAGGTATATAAAAGGTACTTCTAATGCCACCATCTGTGGACTCCGTGGTGGCGATACTAGCGCGCAGTGTTTCTTACCACAACTAATCTACATTTTAAATAAGGTTTTTTGTGATGTTCCTTTATTGTATTTCTTTACTTTTCGATTTTGTTATGTCTGGTAAACAAACACGGTGCCAAGCCAATAATAATATGAACCAATAATATAAGTATTAAACACAACATTCACATTTACCAAAAATTTCATACAAACCTGAAGATATTTGTTATATAATGTATTTTATAAAATGAATCGTTTATTAATATGCGATAAATATCAAAATGGTTTATTTGAATATGTGGTTCATAAATGGATACATTTTATGTTCACCAGATATCTATGTTGTTCAAACAATTGATTTTATGGTCAAATGGAAGCATCTCATTTACATATTATGTCGCCAACTGTTATTGACAATCTCCATATACATGGTCTCCTGCCCTTATTGGGAATGAAAAAATTATTACAGTTTATGTTGTTGCAATCTCCAAAACGTCTACCGTAAACAATATTTGACTTGTGTAAAGTTTTCTCAACATTTTGTGTAGTGTTTCTGAGGGTTAATATTTATGGTTGATTTTGTACATATGCACAATGCAACACATTGGCATACACAAGAGAAAAAAATACTACAAAACTGAACATTTAATGATAGGTTATTGTAACTTAATGGAAGTACAAGTACACCAAACTATAAATTTGTGTGCAGAAGTTACCTTATTTATGGTATATACACTATGGCAGTTAAAATTCAAGATGGAGTTACAGCTTGCTACTTACCATTACATTTTATAAAGGAAGTCCTGTACAAGAGAATGGTCCTTCGAATGCTTTTAAATGATGATACTTGTAACCTTAAAAACTGTGATAAACCTACCTACCTCCATCTACACGGGCAGAACATTGCCCATAGTTTTTTACACAGTTATACATCATTACCATTTCTATATTGAATACATTATCTTTCCTGAACCTGCGTGCTACACAATGTCCTGCAGTGTCTGTGCACCATTTAAAAGAAAGCAAAGAATTATGACAATAAGGTTTTTGCTTTACCAATGGCTTTCAGGTAAACTACTCTTGTGCTCGACTATATCCAATAAACCACCCCAGTACCTTCAGCAGTGTATTATTGTTGTCAAACACACAATTATTGCAAACCATGCTACATTCAAAAAATTGTGTTGTACATTTCCTCAAAAGTTCCCAGTCTATATAGGTTTTTGGATTTTGGTTTCCCCCACCCGGCATCAGACATACAATCATCACACTTCAGCCATCAACCCTAACACTTTTCTATACCAACAAACAAATTTTTGTCACAATTTTCATGAATTTTGTGGAAACAGTAAAACATAAATACCAAATTAAATTCGACATACTGAAAAACACAAAATACATCACACTGATTTAAAAACTTTTGTCACAACATATTACAGCCCCTACAATTACATTTTATCAATGAAGCACACAACTACCCAACTACGCAGTGTGTGTGTTACACCACGAAATCATAGGCCTGTAATAACATGGACTACCGCGTGGGTTTACTGCAGACAGTGTGCATGTTATGCAGCCACATTAAACACCGATTGTCGGTCCTCAATGTGAATCGTTGGTACTCTAGGTGTTGGCGGTTGTGTTTTAGTGTCCATATGATAGCCAAGAATTCCCTCTCGTTCCCATCGTAGTTGCGTTCGCATTAGGCAATTTTCGCATTTCTGTAGTCTATGACTCTGCATTCCCCATCATCATCCTATTGAAATAGAACAACGCCAAACCCATCTTGACTGGCATATGTTTGCAGATATAAACACCTCTGGGGGTCTAAACGGGACAGATTGTCCCACTGTTGGAATCTGTTTTAGATATCTTCGAACGCGTTTTGGGCATCATCGTTCCATTAGAAACGCCATTCTGTTGACAACAGGGTGGTTAGTGGGGCTGTTATCGTGGCGAAGTCCTGTATGTAGGGCCTTAACCAGTTTATAAGCCTGGCAAATCTTCGCAGGCATTTGCACATATTGGGTGTGATATTGTCTTGAATTAGCCTCAATTGTTCGTGGTTGGACTGGACACCCTAGGTATCGACCATGTGGCCCAGGTATTGAAGACATGTTTTCCCTTAATGACATTTTCCATTGGCACACATTAACCCATTGATAGCCAGTCGCTCGAAGACGAGGGATAAGTGTTGTGCGTGTTCTTCCCATATTTTTGACAATATCACAACGTCGTCTAGGTATGCGATCGTACACTCCCCTATCAGACCATCCAGAATGCGGACCATCATGCTCGGGAAGGTGAAGGGGGCGCATTTCAGCAAAATTGGCAGAATGCAAAATTCAAAATGGTGACCTTCGGGGACCGTGAATGTGATCTTGTGACTGTCTTCGGGTCATACTGGTACTTGTCAATAGCCGATTCTCAGGTCAACGGAAAATAAAACTTTAGAGTTCACACTTATTAAGGGTGGGGGCGCACTTTCGGTCACTTGGTTGAGCAGGCGGAAGTCCACGCAAAATCTCCTGCTCCTGTCTTTCTTGGGGGCCAGAGTGATACCTGAGTTGTAATTACTTTCCAAGTGTTCTATTACCCTATCCCTAATCATTTCCACTATTTCTTGATTAATGATCCTCAGGTGATAAGGATCATAATCACGAGGGGCGGACAAAATGGTTTCAACTTTAGTGAGTGGTATCGTGTGTTCTGATAGGCTCGTTCTTTTAAGGGTGTCTGCCATGGCAAATACGTACCATCGTTTGGTCAGGACTCGCTGGATTGCATTCCTATGTTCCACAGGTGTCTAGTTGGGCAGATTGTTCGCTGTTTCCTTTGCGATGCCCTAGGTTGTACACTGTTCACTGTTCGGTTAAACCGAAGTGAATGCGGTCCATGGCGATTTCAATAATGGCGTTGTGTTGTATTAGCCACGGCACCCTTAGAATCAGGACCTCTCGTATCTCGTCGGAGATACCCAACTTACCCAACTGGGATTGTGTTTTTTAGGATACTGGTATTCTGGCAATGTAGGTTTTATTAGTTGTAGTTTGGTATGAGGTCTCCACTTCAGAAACATTTCACCCAGTGTGCGGTCTGTATTTGTGTGTGGTGTGTTGCAGAAGCGGAACAACTGTTAATAGATTGTGCTTTTAATGGACTATGCTGTGCCCTCCAGTGAATCTTCAATGCCTTGTTTTCCTATTGCGCCCTTAACTGACTGCACTGTTCTTTCTGCTGCTCCATTTGATTGCAGGTGAAAAGGTGGTGTAAGCTGTAAATCTATTGCCATGTTCTTACAGTATGTCTTGAATTCTTCAGACCTGAACTGAGGTTCATTATCCGCTACCAGTGTCTCTGGTAACCCATATGCTGCAAACTTGGATCTTAGACATTCAATCGTTCTTGCTGCAGTCATCGAACTCATCAATCCACCTCCACCCAGTTGGAATATGTATCTAACATGATAAGCATCTGTTTTTGATCCCTCTCTGCAAAATCAATGTGCACTTGTTCCTATATCCCACTGGTAGCTGGCCACACCAAACACCTTTCTTTTGTATTTTTGTGTCCAGACATTTCGAATTACTGGGCTTCTTTTTTAAGAATGATTACAGCCTCTCATCCACCATTGCTTGCCACCCATGAATGGCATACTCCTTCAGCAGCTACAGTATGTAATCTTGTTCTGTGGCCTGCGTAATTTTAGCTGGCTGTAGAGGTGCATTATAGACCACACTCATAGAATATACTTGGTGCTCTACTGGTTCTGAACATGGAAGTGGCAGCATCGACAAGGCATCTGCATTCCCAATTTCCTGTCCACTTCTGTACTGCACCTCGTAGTTATAACCAGACAGTAACAATGCCCAACATTGCATACTAGCTGCTACTAAACAGGGTACATCTTTAGTGGGTCCTAGAATCGAAACTAAATGCTGATGGCGTGTGTACAGCACAAATTTACGTCCATACAAATAATTGTGGAATTTTTTTTAATGCAAAGAAGATGCTCAAGGTTTCTTTTTGTAACTGGCAATAATTCTTCTCTGATTTTTATAGCGTTTTTTGAAGAAAATCACATAAGCCGCTCCATACCATCGTTCATTCTATAAGCAAGCACAGCTCCCACCCCATACTGTGAGGCATCACATACTACAACAAGGGGTTTCTTGGGATCATACTGTATCGAACATTTATCTGTAATTAATTATGAATGGCACTTGTTAAATACTTCACTAATTACAGCTGTGTTCTTTTAATAAGATTTACATTATGTACTAATTGGATTCTTGAAAAGTTACATTATTAATCAGATCTCGGTGACCACGTGGTCGGCATTTTGCACTATCAGTACTTTGTTACAAATGTAGGGATTTTCTCACAACCATTTGCTGTGTTGCCAAAAATTATGGTAGTAATTATAAATTGTTGGTTAGGCCTTTTAATGTGGTTGAAACATAGTTACGCCTTGGGCAGTGAATGTCATTACACTGACTTCAGCAGCATAACTTGGGTGTGTGGCCTCCAGTCGTGTGGTGTACAGCCCATACCTTGCATGGGTAGTTCCTACCTGCTCCGATAGGTGGTGTGCGCGGTTCAACAAGGGCTCTGGGGAAAGCTGCGGTCGGTGTCAAGTTCTGCACTACATCTTTACTTGGTAAATTATAAAACGGTCGCAAGCAGCTTGACACATGAGGAACAAACTTGGAGTAGAAAGTTAACAGACCTATTCTCTCAATTCTGTGACATCCATTTGCATGGGAAAATTTTGAATTGCTTCCACTAAGTCTACAGCTGGTTGAATTCCACTATAATTGATACAGTAACCTAAGAATGTTACCTCTGATTCCAGGAATTTGCATTTGTGTGTGTTAACCCTTACTCCATAACTTTGTAGTCTTTTTAACATATCCCATGGCATCTGACTGCATTCTTGTATAGAGGGTCCCTTTATCAATATGTCATCAAGATACACAACTATGCATGGAATCCCCTGTAGGATCTGCTCTATCGTTGCTTGGAAAGGGCTGGGCGCAGAACACAATCCATATGGCATCCACCTGTGCCTGTACAATCCATTATGTGTCTTAATTGTCAATACCACACAATCCTCTTCCCCTACTACCAACTGCTGATATGCATTTGATAGGTCCAATACACGAAACAATTTCTGTTTCCCCATGGAAGCAAATATGTATTCAATGCACCTTAAATAAACCACTGAACACTTCCGCATATTTCTGCATGAGGTTCCGTACTACTACTTCACCATTCCTCATGCATTCTAGAGACTGGTTCTTCACCAAATTATTCACTGCCTTAGGAATTTCTGCTTGACCTACCACCTTGTGCTGGTTGTCCACTGACACTGCAACTACTGTTTACCAGTCCAGTTGTAGCACTGACAGCCAGTCCGGCCCCATCAGTGATGGTAACCGCAATTCNGTCCAGTTGTAGCACTGACAGCCAGTCCGGCCCCATCAGTGATGGTAACCGCAATTCACCCGAGTCCACCACAAACAGTGCCATCTTCCGAGCTTAATTCCCACGTTTCACACACACCTCAATTGTCACTTTCAGCAGCAACTGCTCCCCAAAATATGTCGTAGACTGAATATCTGCCCATTGCAAAGGAATGTGTGACCAATTTGCACAATACACATTGTATGGTATAAAGAGAAACAGCAGCCCCTGTATCTATTTCCATGGTTAATGTTTTTCCCGACACCTCTATTGTTATTTTGTATATTCCTTTCACTTTTTTTTATCAAGCCCACATTCCATAAGTCCATAATGTTCTGTCCCATCTCTTGGACCTCCGTCTGCTCTGTTTGTATCGCACCTTGTTTAGCACTCCGACATTTTTGAGCTAAATGTCCCACTTCACTGCGGTTATTGCACTTATACTTTATAACCCGACAAACATTACTCAAGTGCCCTGCTTTTCCACACCAAAATTGCTTTCTAGTATCCTCTTTACCTTTTTCCTTCTCTCGCCTCTCCAGTTTGTCACAAGTTCGTTTCATAACCTTAGAAACTTCTCCTTCGTCCGGTATCGCATCTAGAACAACTTTTGTTGTTTTTCTGCCTGTTCCATCATAATACTCTTCTCGTACACTTCCTCGAAAGTACATTCCTCCTCAATCAATTTCTGCTGTATGTGATGATTATAAAGGCCACTTACAAACCTGTCCCACAAGGTTTTTTTTTTTATGTACCAAAGTTACACATCGACACTAACCTTTTTATCGTCACCGAATATTCGGCCACTGTCTCATTTTCTTTCTGTCCCCTGCTGTAGAACTTGAACCTTTCTGTCACAATTAAAGTTTTTGGTACTTAGCGTTGCTTCAGAATATCTTGTTTTCTTGCCCAGCTCATCTTGCGCAACGAAATCTCTTAGAATACGGAATGCATTTTTCCCGATCACGGACAAAAGCACCGAGACGTACTTAGTCTCTGGCACCGAATTTACATCTATTTAGTGACTTATCTGCATCAGATGTGATACATCATCATCGGAATTTTTATCAAATTCCGAAATTGACCCGAACATTTGTTGGAGGAAACTAATTTTGTATTTGGCAGTACAAACCGTGAGCTATGCTCTGATTGGTTAATGTCTAGAGCCCTCAGCCAATAATAAACATTCTCTGTTAGCTATTGTTCATCTCGTGTGTGTTGTTGTTGTGGTTAAAGTTCGTTAAATAAAACTTACATTTCTCGATCTGCTGCGTGTTCTTTGTGTTAATAATTCAACAGGTTATGGGCCCAGATGCACCAGTAACTCACACAAGTAAAAGTAAAACATCTTTCAAGTAAAAAACATCGAAATGGGTGAGTACGAACATTTTATCAACAACACCGAGAAGTTGACCGATTGTGCATCATTTCCTCTCTGGAAGTTCGAGATAAACATCTTATTTGAATCAAAAGGCCTCATTGATATTGTTGAAGGTAAAAATAAGCTACAAGACGTTGCAAATGACAAAACGAAACAAGAGTGGAAACAGAAAGATGCCAAAGCCCGTCAGGCCATTGTAGGTACTTTGGACAAGAAACATCGATCCCATCTTCTTTCTTGTTCTACGTCTCATGAAATGTACACTAAAATATGTAATATATTTGAACGTGACACAGAACATCAGAAAAACGCGACTTACGAACAATTTTTTGCCTATAAATTTGATAGCAGTAAGGACATGGCAGTAAACTTAAGTAACCTAGAAAATATTCGTTTTCGTCTCAATTCCCTTTCAAAAGACAAGATTGACGACGAAATGTTAATGGCTAAGATAATGTCGTGTCTTCCTTCAAATTATGACACGTTCATAACATCGTGGAATTCAACCCCTAAAACTGAAAAAACTCTCGAAAATCTGACGGCAAGACTTCTAAATGAAGAATCACGAAAATCAGAGAGTAACGCCACAGCCCCCGCTGCTTTCTACGGTGGAACAAAACGCTCTACTCGTCCTTGGCAAAATTTCAACAAAGGGCAAAACCGCCAGGACGATTTTCCTCGTAAAAATGACTCTCGCTTTAATTATGGGTGTAAAATATGTAAAAAGAAAAATCATGAAACCAAAGATTGCTTCTTTCGTGATAAAAATCGCGGTATAAATCATGACAAAAACCAAGCAGCATTTTTAGCTGAAGACAAGTCAAATTCAACCAAGCAGAATGTTACTACCTTTGTGGTCGACAGTGGCGCAAGCGTTCATATGATCAAAAATGATGAACTGCTGACCCAAAAGCGTCCTAATGACACAGAAATCACAGTTGCTAAGGGCAACAGCACAATTCGCGCTGTTAGTGCTGGAAAATTTGAAACCCCGGAATGCAAACTAAGCAACGTTCTGTATGTGCCAGATCTTTCTAAAAATCTTCTCTCGGTCAATGCAATTACCAAAAGAGATGGTAAAGTTGTTTTTGAGGACAATAAAGTGGAAATTTATCAGGGTAAAGAACTTGTTTACACTGGAACCAAAAACGCTAGTGGACTCTTTGAAGTAAAAATGGGTTCTCAGCAAGAAGCCCTGATTGCCTCAAACAATAATAACGCTATGTGGCATAGAAAGCTCGGACACTTGGGACCAAAATACCTCAAGAAACTTGTGAAACTCTCACATGGTGTAAAACTGACAGATGCTGACCTAAAACCACTTGAATCTTGTGAAGTCTGCCTCAAGGCTAAAGCTTGCCGTAAACCCTTCGGTTTCAATCGTGCACGTGCAACGAAACCTCTAATGATACTTCACACAGATGTAGTAGGACCCCTGGAGACACCTACTTGGGACAACTACCGATACTTTGTGTCAGTCATGGATGACTGGTCACATTTCTCAGCAACGTTTCTCCTGAGGAGCAAAGATGAAGTAAAACAGATATTGAAAAATTACATCACAAAAATTGAAAACAAATGGTCATCAAAAGTTGAAAAAATTCGCCTTGACAATGGTGGAGAGTATGTTTCAAAGGATTTCAAGGAGTATTGCGATGAAAAGGGTATCGAGTTAGATTATACTCCGCCGTATACACCTCAGCTCAATTCTCATGCTGAGAGACTTGGCAGGACTTTAATGGACAAAACCAGAGCATTACTTTTCGATTCTGGAATGGAAAAAGACATGTGGGGAGAAGCCCTTCTCACTGCAACATACTTACAAAACCGCAGCCCTACAAAAGCCATAAAACTAACACCTGCGGAACTTTGGTTCAATAAAAAACCTGACTTGTCTCGCCTCCAAATCTTTGGATCAGTTGCGTATTCCAAGGTACTCTCTCACACTAAGAAACTGGATCCGAAAGTTAAGAAATACATTCATGTGGGCTACACCAGCAACGCCTACAGATTGTGGAATCCCGAAAAACAACAAATCATTGCATCCAGAGATGTCTACTTCACTAACCAAGACGTAAAACAACCTGAAGAAATAAAAAAAACTGTGAGTCTTGACTTTGATGAAGATGAAGACATCAGCTCCACAAAAGACGATTCTCTCTCAGACAAAGACGACGACGAGGAGTATGAGGACGAAATCTCTCAAAAAGAAGAGGAAACCGAAGTCACAACTGATACTCCAAATACATCAGATGCATCGTCAGTTCAAGAGACCCAAAGGAGATCGAAGAGGACTAAGAAATTGCCAGACAAATTGAGCGATTATCACCTAAATCTGGACTCTTTAGAAGAACTCCAAGAAAGCGCTCTCTTGTCATACAAAGAAGCTGTCTCGTGCAAAGAAAAACATTTTTGGCTTCAAGCTATTGAGGATGAGAAACAGTCCCTTGCAAAAAACGACACCTGGACTATCGTCGACCGGAAAGCTGCCGAAAAACAGAAAATTCTGACGAACAGATGGGTTTTTCGTATAAAAGACGACGGCAAATACAAAGCCCGACTGGTCGCAAGGGGTTGTGAGCAAACACTTGGCTACAACGAAGAGACCTACAGTCCTGTTGTAAGCAGTGATGCTTTGCGACTCATTCAAGCTTTGATCGCTCGAGAAAACCATCATATCACAAAAATCGACATAAAATCAGCATTCCTATACGGAAAAATTCTAAATCCTGTATACATGGAGATACCAGAAGGCTGGCAAAAACCTAAAAATAAAATTTGCCGACTGGAAAAAGCCCTCTACGGACTCCGTGAAGCTCCGCTTAGGTGGAACAAACGTTTCTCTGAATTTCTCATGAAAAGTGGACTAAAAGCTCTCAAAAATGAACCTTGCATTTTCAAAAACGCAGATTCAACCTTGCTTCTTGCCATCCACGTAGATGATGGAATTATCGCTTCTGACAGTGAAGATAAAATAACACAACTACTCGCTCAGCTGACTAAAGAATTCGAGATGACTGCTGTGAAAAATCCTGTAACTTTCCTTGGACTAGAAGTCACACATGAAAAAAACGGTCTAAAAATTTCACAAGCCGAGCATGTCAAGCAAGTGCTCAAGAAGTACAGAATGGAAAGTGCTAAACCCGCAACCACACCATTCGTCAAGCAAGCTACCAACGAAGATGGTAATTTGGTCACCGGTTTCCCATTCAGGGAGGCTGTTGGGAGTCTTTTGTACATCTCAACGAAAACTCGACCGGACTTGGCCTATGCTGTAGGTATGAGCAGTCGACGTGTGGAAAAGCCCACGCAAGATGACCTCACCAACCTAAAAAGGACACTCAAATACCTAAAAGGCACTATCAATGAAGGTATTCGCTACTCGAAAGACTCTACTGATGAAATCATCGCCTATAGTGACTCCGACTACGCAGGTGATACCGAAAACAGAAAAAGTACGTCAGGGTATATCATTTACTACGCCGGAGGTCCTATAAGTTGGAGTTCGAAGAAGCAGCCCATCGTCGCCACTTCAAGCACAGAAAGTGAATATATTGCAGCTGCTGAATGCTGTAAGGAAGTAGTGTACCTTAAAAGTCTCTTTGAAGAACTCACAGGAAAAACCATAACAGCTACGATTCATGTTGATAATCAAAGCGCTATAGGTTTGGCTAAAAAGGGTAATTTTAACAGAAAAAGTAAACACATTGACGTTCGCTTTCATTACATAAAAGAATTGATTGAAAATAAAATCATTCACATTGAATATATTCCAACAAGCAAGCAAATTGCAGATTTGCTAACCAAAGCATTGGGTCCAAATAAATTCCAAGATTTTAAAAAACAGATGATTGGATTGTAAGCTTAAAAAAAATTATTTTATTTGTGAATTTAATTTATGAAAGTTAAGGTTACCCTTCTATTGCCTTAAGTTAAGCTTAGTATTTTGTAATTGAAATCTTGATAGCTAAGATGTGATATTCGTGTGAAATCATTTTTTCTTATCTACAAATGTTTGCATTTACAAATTTTTGAAATATTGTGATTACAAAATTAAGAGGGTTGTGTTGGAGGAAACTAATTTTGTATTTGGCAGTATAAACCGTGAGCTATGCTCTGATTGGTTAATGTCTAGAGCCCTCAGCCAATAATAAACATTCTCTGTTAGCTATTGTTCATATCGTGTGTGTTGTTGTTGTGGTTAAAGTTCGTTAAATAAAACTTACATTTCTCGATCTGCTGCGTGTTCTTTGTGTTAATAATTCAACAACATTGGCCTCTTTTACGTATCTAATTAACTTTTATAGCATTATCCAGACTCGTTGCCACTGTTAAGTTCGATACCTTATGACATATTGGTCTTTAATATATTGCCAACAGTCTCGCCTATATGTCTCTCTAATCACTATATACCGGTACCTGGACGAGCCCGACGTGACAGAAAGTAGAAATAGCATCTTAGGCTACTTTTGTCGTCCAGTGGAGGCTGTAACATTTTTGGCTGACCTTACTTCCTATTAGCTGTTGAAAATGTTTCATTGTGCCATGCTGTTGTGAATCCAGTAATATTGGTAATCCATAGCACAGTATTTAATATGAAGAAATATTAAGAGCCTTCCTTCACCCCAAATGAATGATGAGAGGGGGCAAGTTTGGTACGACTACAATGTAATTTATGTGTTAGTTACTTTATGAATCCTGACTTGTTTTTATCTACAAATATTCATTCCTCTCCCAGGTCTCTGTATTTCATTGAAAAGAACACATGACTGATGTTGTCTTTCAAGTGATAATCGGGCGCAATTATAATATTTCACTCAATGATTTTCTTAGCAGAATTTGACAATGCAGATGCATCCCTGAATTCATGAATTAATATTTTTGACTACTTTCCATGCGATATTTTTAGTGTAAAGTTATTTTGTTATGCCTAAAGCATTTAATTAATACTTACGCATATCTTTGTTAAGCTTGCATTTATAATGTAAATTGCATGCTTGTGTCATTTTTTTATATTTTTAGAAAATTAATGGTATAATGAAATAAAATTTTGCCCCCTCCTAAGTTTGAGTCAGTTTAAGACTACACGCATGTTTGCAAATATGCACATACATATTCATGAAGACACATGAGCATGCAACACACACATGCTGCTTGTTGTGGAATCAGTTTAATAAAAAATTATAAACACTTTTTTTGAGTCAGAATTTTTGAAAACTGGTGACTTAAGCAATTGTATTACAGTCAAGTTTAATGTAGCTTGTATCTGGAAAGTGTGTACATAACCATTTATAAAGAAAAATGTAATAAATTTCACAGGCTTTAATTTGATTTTAGTTTTATACTAATGTAAAAAACACCTTTAAATTTGTTGTGAAAAAACTAGTTAGTTTGTCTTTAGAAAATTAAATAACTCACTGAATTAACATAAGATACATATCAACTTTATGTGGTCCCTCGTCCACGCCCTTGGGACTCCAGCCCATCCTGCATGGTACCCCGAACAAGCAGCGGAGGACGACAAGGATGAGAGATGTGCTGCAGTACAGGAAACCACTTTTGGAATGGATCCAACATGGCTGTCACCGCCCGCACCATTTACAGTCAAAAAATCGTGCAAAAATTAGGTGGACACCAGTGAATTGCCCAAATGTTTCTATCAAATTCAATATCACATTTAAAGTCACACACTATAAGATATAACAACCTCCAGCAAATTGAGTGAATTAAATTTGTGCATCACGCAACATAGACTAGTCAAAATCCCAGAGTTCACTTTTAAATTATTCGTTTCTGTAGTTTGTAAAGTATTTTAAAATTCGTATCTGTGTTTCAAAAGCCATCTAAAAACATCTTTGCTTGTGTTTACACTTTGTAGATAAAATTTATAATTTAAGACTGAAGACGAGCATTGCAGATATGGGCATTGAACATTATGGGAAGTCTTGGAGACATAAGTAAAACTTTTTAAAATATTTTTTAAAAGCATTCAAAATGTTAGTATAATTTATTTTAATTATTACATATGCCCTTTTAGTGTAATACCTATTCTTTATCTATGTAATATTCCAGAACGTTTCACTTTCTTCATATTTAAACAATCAAACTTTTTAATAATTGTGTCATTTAATTACTGTTTTATTGTATGTTTTATTGTTGCATCATTTTTTTTAAATAATTCATTTAATAAATTTTCATTGTTTCGTCAAGCTCTGCCATCTCGGCTCAGGCGATGTGCGGAAATGCAGAGTCAGTCGGACTACAGAGGTGCGCGAGGTAGGGTGGCTTTACATCACCCAGGGACTTCAGCTACTTTTGCACTACAACATTAGCGTAAATAGTTATTTATGTTTCTACCTGAACATCAGTTTAATTAGTTTTCTCCTCCTGCTGGCTCCGCGCCCAGGCGTTTTATTACATTTATTTTCGTTATACCCACTTGGGTTATTTGTCCATGTAGCTGTGTAGTCCACCCACAGGGATGAAGCCCGGTATCCTCTTAAAGTGTTAACAGCTTACCTGTATCACTTCAGGTTATGGTAAATACACAGACAATTCCATGGTGTGATCGGGTAATCTGACCTCGTAGGAAGCTGGACCCCTCAACCAGCACAACACATGTCATTACTAATTTCGTTACCGCTTTCATGTCGGGTGTGTGGAATGGCCCATGCCAATTCCACGTGGCAGTAGTCTGTCAGTTTGGATACTCCTGCAACAATAGCCTACAGCACTGGTCATAAGCAACAGTTTTCTGCAGAAAACAAGGGGTGTATGGTCGACTACACCACATGCTGTATTATCGGCCGCAAGCCAAGTTAATCACAGAGTCTGTGCTTCTACAAGCAAAAACTGAGAGGCAGGGGCTCATTCCACTTCACCAGTCATTTCCCTTGATATCCTATCTGAACCAAGGCACATTTAAATGTCAGAACTATACCAGCAAAATCTCGATACCTTTTTCCCACTCCTATGCCCCTTAATGTCAACCTTAGCACATAATGGAATACCATTATTGACACATGACACTTTGTACCCCTCCTACGAAATATAGAGCTTCTGAATTGCAATTTTCAGTTGCAAGCTGCATATTATTCAGTATTCTTAGGATATTAGGCAGAACTCTCATTCATGAACCTGCTTGCAGGATCATCAAAAAGCATTTCAACATTTGTGCATGCAATATGAATTTTATCTTTTGACCAGCATACAAGTTGAGCAGTTCAAATTTTTCTGGTCTTTCTAGAATGATGTAATGCATTTAAATAGCATAGTGGCTGTTGAAATGTTTCCAATACATCACACATGTACAGTGATACATTGTAATACTTTCATCATTTATGGAATAAAAGAAATTATCTACAGCCTTTTTCCTTGCATGTATGAGGTAGTCAATTTATTTATCCATTATGTGTGTTAGGGGCTACTGTGGCTGAGTGGTTATCCTGCTCGCCTGCCACCAAGGCGAACCAGGTTCAATCTCCAGCCGGGTCACTACCGGATTTTTGCATGTGGGAATCGTACCAGACGATGCTGTTGGTCAGCGGGTTTTCTCGGGGATCTCCCATTTCCCTCGCCTCTTCATTCCGGTTCTGATCCATACTGACCTCACTCACCCTCATCGACACTCAAGACTGTTAAGAGCCACCCAAATCTCTTCACTCATGTCTTCACTGTCAACCTGTGTTGATATGTTACAAATAAATACAATTTTTGATGTCACCTAAGTACAGCACATTAATAATGTAAGTAATGGTGTGCTGATTTGTAGGTGTTAATTGTCAGGTAGACATACCTGCCCAGTTTAAGTCTCTATAATGTTTTTTTTCTAAATCTAGTTCAAAATTAATCAAAAAGCAATTACAGTACCTACCAAGGTGTTCTAAGAATTTTCCTATATGAGCACATCCATTACATACTACTTTTTTTATCCTTCGTATGGTAACAATTTTTTTTTACAGTATTTTTCACTAATGCCAAATTAAAATTATTGTCAAATTTTATGGGTGTTCTGATTTTCACCAATTTGCTTACATTATATTTTGCATTTCGAGGAAAGAATATACTGGTACCACTTGTACATAGATAGTAATAAATATTCTTTGCTTCAGTTAAGTACTGTTTATTTAAATTGTAACATAAGGTACATACTGTATTTAACTGAAACACTTTCAGCGCTGTTGAAAACATTTTATTATACCACAAATATAAATTTATTAAACTGGTTTCAGTATGATGTTTTAAATACATATCATTCACATTTCATTTCAATTCAAGCTATGCAGATCGCTGATCAGATGCTGCAAGCTGTGAACTACTGGAGAGAATACCAAGAAAAACCTATTGCAGTGAACAAATATACTCTCAAATGTATAGAATTATTGCTACCTTACATACTTGAACTTTATTTTCATGCACTAATATTTGTTTACTTTCATAATGCATGATTGATCATTTTCAGAAATTAACATTTTTGATATTTTCCTTTGCAAGTAACATGTTTAAAGAACTGTACAAAAATTTATTTGCAAAAAAAATTTACATTTTATCTTTTAAGTAATACTATTGCTACACACAGCATTTAGCATACTAATGCATACTATTTGTATTTTCTGCATTTGATTTGACAGGCTAATTTACAAGGAAATGGCATACCAAATTCGTTAAAACAACTTCACATAAACTAATGAATACCCACTTTATTGCAGTTATGTCAGCATTAATACGTTTTCTGCTGGCGATGCTTATAGTCATCAGTATGCAGGCATTATCGCCTAAACCCAGTTTAGTTGTCTCTTATAAGCATTTTTGTATCTAGCACCCTCTATTGTCCAGAAATTACATAAGAATTCAGTAATAAGTAATACAGAAAACGAACATCAAGTAATTACATAAATGCAATTTCAGCTTAAAATTCCAGCAGCAAATGTGTCAAGTGGTATTATATTGCATACCTACAAAAGAAACCAAAATTTTGTCTCAAGAGGTAAGACAGAGTTATGCCGGTTTTATAGTTACGTATTGTTATCCAAAGTTGTCTGCAGCAGCACTTGCATCATCTTCTTGTAACTGTTATACATATTCTAGTAAATTACTTAGAAGAACTTTGTCCATACAGCAACAAAAATAGCTTAAGTACACAAGTTACGAGATTATGAACATTCCCTCCACCCGCTACCTATCACTTAAAATTGGTGTTGTGTGTTGTATTTAAGTGCACTGCAGTTTGTTTTTGTAAAATTACAGGTTTTTAGATTCAACTTTTAAAAATAACAGTTATACTAATGGTATGTACTACAGGCAAGAATTTCTGCAATGAAAGATTTCTTAGAGGATAATAGTGTTTATTGCTAGCGGGTATCTACTCATATAGTGTGTGTGTATATATATATATATATATATATATATATGAGGTTTGTGATGAGAAACTTGTTGGATGGGTTTTTCCTGGTTGTTTGAACCAATCAGGGAACTGGAAAATGTATTATTGTCAATATTGTGGATAATTTTGGGAATTCTGTATGCTTGTAAACTGACTTCATACCTCTTTTCACAATTAACCACACTTTTAAACATAACAGTCAGAGGGGCCCATTGTTTTTCAAATATCTGTAAATGTTTTAAGATAATTTTTTCATTATAATAACACTAAAGTTAGCAGTCTCTAGTCATAATTACTACCAATGTGTTAAAATACTATGGACTAGCGTTTAACAGCTTTTCAACTTTTCATTCTACCATATTGGTTTCGAAACATGTTAAATTTTTCACGATTTCTCTAGTGTAAGGGAAAACTACCTTATTCCCATCAGGGATGCAATATTTAACATTCACCTGCAAATGATTCACTTGTTAAAACGTCTAGCACAGCCAGAACTATAGAAATTTCCTTCCCCTACCAAAAAATTACCAGTAAAGCCATTTAAATAAGTTCCATGTTTATAAGTTTTCCTGCCTAATTAGCTGAAATTTTGCCCATGACCTATATCTGGTGTATAATTTAACCCTTTTAAAAATATTTCCTTATTAGTCAAAATTTTTCAGCCCCTTCAGAATCTTCTTAAGAGTGTTTCATAATTTCTTCGATTTCTGCAGTTTAATTGTAGTGGATGTATTATACACTACATGCAACATATCCCAATAGTATTTGCAGTAATGAAAAATGAATACATTAAAACTTCCCAATTAATCAGTGTAAAAATTGTCGCCAAAGTCTCCCTTCACTACCAATTTTAATTTCCATTTATGAAGTTCTTTCTAAGCCCACGATGGCGTACTTCAAAGTCTTGTTCGTGCCTTTATTTATGGTGTTCTAAATGCTAAGTGTTACTCTGATATGAAAATACAATTGTCACTTTAAATGGTGTGTCAAAGTAATGAAATTTCCTTTGCTTAAAATTGATATTGCAGCGTCTATTATCCAAGTTCAATTACACTGGGGAGCCAAAAAAAGTGGTATAGGCGTGCGTATGCAAATAACAGAGGTATGGAACCAATAACAGTAACGCGATGCGGTCGGCAGCGCCTATATAAGACAACAAGCATCTGGCAAAGTTGCTATATCGGTTACTGCTGCTACAATGGCAGGTTATCACGATTTAAATGAGTTTGAATGTGGTGTTATAATCAGCGCACGAGAGATGGGGCATAGCATCTCTGAGGTAGCGATAAAATTTGGATTTTCGCGTACGACCATTTCCCGAGTGTACCGTGAATATCGGGAATCCGGCAAAACATCAACTCTTCGACATCGCTGCGGCCAGAAAAATATCGTGAAGAACGGGACAAACGACGACTGACGAGAATCATTCAACCTGACAGACGTGCAACCCTTTCTCAAATTGGTGCAGATTTCAATGCTGGGGCATCAACAAGTGCCAGCGTGCAAACTATTCAACGGACCATCATTGATATGGGCTTTTGGAACCGAAGGCCCACTCAAGTACCGTTGTTGACTGCACGACACAAAGCTTTACGCCTCGCCTGGGCCCGCCAACACTGCCATTGGACTGTTGATGACTGGAAACATGTTGCCTGGTCTGACGAAATTGTATCGGGCAGATGGACGTATACGGGTATGGAGAGATCCTCTTGAATCCATGGACCCTATCTGTCAACAGGGGACTGTTCAAGCTGGTGGAGGCTATGCCATGGTATGGGGCGTGTGCAGTTGGCGTGAAATGGGACCCCTGATAAGTCTAGATACGACACTGACAGGTGACAGATACGTAAGCATCCTGTCCGATCACC
Organism: Clitarchus hookeri; assembly: GCA_002778355.1. Lineage (NCBI taxonomy): Eukaryota > Metazoa > Arthropoda > Insecta > Phasmatodea > Phasmatidae > Clitarchus > Clitarchus hookeri. Next base: position 172,744 of record NQII01000482.1, on the reverse strand, counting down.
TGCACTCATTCATGTCCATTGTGCATTCCGACGGACATGGACAATTCCAGCAGGACAATGCGACATCCCACACGTCGAGAGTTGCTACCGAGTGGCTCCAGGAATACTCTTCTGACTTTAGACACTTCTATTGGCCACTCAATCACCAGACATGAACATTATTGAGCATATCTGGGATGCCTTGCAACATGCTGTTCAGAAGAGATCTCCACCGCCTCGCACTCCTATGGATTTGTGGACTGCCCTGCAGGATTCATGGTGTGAATTGCCTCCTGCATACCTTCAGACATTAGTCGAGTCCATGCCACGTCGTCTTGCGGCACTTCTGCGTGCTCGCGGGGGCCCTACATGGTATTAGGCATGTGTACCAGTTTTTTTGGCTCTTCAGTGTATGTGACTGGTTTTGTAAACAATGCAAAATACAAGTCTTACATTAGAATATGCAAGGAATAATTTTATTTTTACGAGACTGTATCACAGAGTAATTATTTCAAGATGCTGATTATGAAGGGTGTATATAAATTGATACACAATCCCTAACTGCAAGTTGATTAGAATGTTTAATTTGATGCCATTCTTTTCACACACAAAGACATCTAGCAATACACATACATACAACTATGGTATTTTCTTGTGGTAGTGCACATGCTGTTGATCAACAACCATTTAGAAACACCCTCAACCAGTCAGCAATCTCAAGAGGCATAATGCCTACTGGTAGCGTTTTGAAAGGACTAATGGTGTCTACCAATCTCAATGTATACGTTTGACAAATTGTCTCTATCTCATTCAGATAATCAATTTATGAAGGAAAATAGCATTGTAAAACTACTTCTCGCAGATTATACAAAAAAAATATTTATTTTAAAAACATATTTGAAGGGCCCACTTATGATTAAATAAAGGGGCATATTAAAAAACAACTAGGTACCAGAATACTGCTAATAGGGAAGGTTAATGTGAGGGAAGCTGAGAAAAATTGGAACTTTTCTGGAAAAAATATAGAAAATGATGTTTATCATCAATATAGGCCATTCACAGTTACTTCACACTTTTATGAAGCCCTGCTAAAGTTCCACTTTTGGTTACCGATTACATATAATTCCGTTACATGTAAACATAAACACTACGATGCGGCTTCTACATTTTAACTGTCAAATGCTTTATTTACCGTTTTCAACTGATCAAAGTATTCTGTCATATTTAAAAAACCATTGGATATTAATGTTTCAATTTAAGGCCTATAACCATATTTAGGTCAGCTTAATGACTTTTTAAAAAAGTCTGAATTAACAATAGTTCTTATGGTTATTATTTTACATAATTAACATACTTGTATTATACATGCTATAGCACATTACACATAATACAAGTTAATATTTTACCGCGAACTGTGTTTAAACCTGTTACAACTGTGAGGGAAAGAACTGTAGTATTTATCCTCTTGTTATTCACATGCGTTGTATATTTCGTTAAAAGGACAGCCTCAGTTGGAATAAATATTAAAACTAACGAGCAACTAGTCTAACGAAATAGACAGTAAATTCAAGCATGCAACTCGTGTCGCCGATTTTTTGTACATAGCAGCATCAAACTTAAAAGCTAGTGGTGAACATGCACAAAAATAGGCCTACCATAATTTTTCTTTCGCTCATATTTATTGGCATAGGTAATGAATTTTTACTGGGTTTTTTTTTCATTATTTTTTAAAAAATGTCTAGGGTCTTAGTTATTTGTTGGGATTGTGGCAAACATTCAAATCACAGAAACATAATCATGTTACACAATTGTATTTCGAACACTTAGGACAAAGTCCAAAAGTTGTGATAAATAATCAAACGTTTATTTCCCCATAACAAAAAGTTTGCTGTTAAAACGTATAAATTTCGCACATCCAGTATTTGTAATCAATCACACACACACAGGCCTAGTGTAACGGAGCTGCAACAATACCATTCCACACACAGAGGCCATGAAACACATTACAATATATTTATTCCTGCCGTGGAAACACAGATTAATCACAACATCGTAACTTGCCTAGGGAGGTTTAAAACACACAACATGTACAAACTTGATGTGGTAATTTTAAGTATTTTTCGCAGGAAGAAAAATTAACACATTGTTCAGCAAAAGTAACTAGCCATGTTATGTCACCACTTCTGCCAATTTCGGATTTGTAACCATTCCGCGATCACATCAAACATATTATAATAAGTCTTCAATTATTAAAATCTCGTTTTAGTCTTAAGTTGCAAATTCAAAAATCATTATTTTTGCTGTAATAATAATGAAATATGTTAAAATCGAAAACCTGTATTATTTTCCTGCTACTACTATTGCTGCGAAACTTCCAGAGAGAGAGAGAGAGAGAGAGAGAGAGAGAGAGAGAGAGAGCGCGAAAAACTCTGCGCCGCCTATTCAAGTTTCTCCCTAGGTAGAAAAAAAATGTCACTAGGGCCAACGCACTGTAATTTGCGCTGATATTTTTAACTGTATCAATGAAATATTTCTTAATCAATGCTATCTGGAAAATATATATATTCCAATAGGGAATGTTTAATTTACAAATAGTATACCAAAAAACTAGGTTAAAACAATAATTTAGATGTGAAATATTAATTTTTTCAACATATAGCTGAATACGAAATAAATATTACAAGTCATAGAAGAAAATAAGTTAAAGTTTAATTTATTCAAATATATAATACTTTAGAGTTCAAAACAATTTATGTATACAGGATTATTCATAGCACCCATATTGCCCCCTTTTTTTTTGGAAAAGTGACACCGGGAGTTCGCGAAAAAATTGTGATAACTTTATCATATATGAATCACTGATTGGTAGTCATTCCATTCCCCCAAACATACCGATGGTAGGGGTACCATGGGCGAGCTTTGAAGTTGCAAATAAGAACAGCGATCGAATTAGGTATCGTTGGATAGATCGTCTAAAAGGAATCAACATTTACTAAGACACCTTTTTTCTGATGTGCATAGTTTACGCACAATAAAATAAATCATCTAAGCATATGGTTTGGACGTGCGTAGTTTACGCACGATGACAATGAACTAAAAATATTGTTATTCTTACTACAATCAAAAGGAAATTAACGAAACATGTTGTTTTTATGGCGTGCATACCTAGTTTATGTACAATCAAAAGGACGTCAGGTGTACTGTAAATACCGGTATGGTGTGAGAGAACCACTCTGAAATGTGAACTGGGAACACTCATTCGCACACATCACTCTTCACAAGTGTTCGGAATGTCGACCACTCCGCATCAGACACGACTCAGCTCTCCTTCTTACGCCCATGGTTGCTCGGTGGACCTCAGCACAGCTGAGAGATCCACATGCTGCTCTGATTCTGTATTTCATGTATTCCCTCATTGTTGGATGCACGCAGTAAATAATGTATTTTTAATTTTCCCTCGCAAAAAGACGTAATTTGGGGACAATTCTTGAGAATGTGGTGGCCAAGCTACATGATCCATTCGTCCAACCCCTCATCTGGGGAATAACATGTCAGCAACTGGCTGAGCTCTGAGTGAAAAGTTAGCAGGACAGCCATCATGTTGAAGCCACAGTGCTAATCGCAGAGCGAGAGGACATCTTCGATTAGCTGATACAAAATATTCTCTAGGAAGTTTACATTAGCTGCACCATTCAATTGCCCTTCAAATAAAATATGATCCTGGGACACGATGTCCGAGAAATCCACACCAAGTATTAAGGCTCCGCACACGCTGATTATCCACTTGATGGAGCCAATGTGGGTTGACTGCAGACCAGTAATGCCATTATGTATGTTAACGTCATCATTACTCTTGAATGTGGCCTCATCAGTCCACAAAATGCTGCGATGGAAAGTATGGTCCTTGCTCATGTACCAGTTGCAGAAATCAATTCGCTCAGTAAAATCATTATTTCTAAGTTCTTGGGCCAGCTATAAACGGATGTAAACGATTATCAGCGAGGATTCTCAACACTGTACTCTGAGACAATCCTGAGTCGTGGGCAACCCTCCATGTATAATAATGAGGATTAACTACCATGGCAGCAAGTACATCATCAGGCCTCTCATCTCTCACAGGTTTTCTGATGTGACGACATATGTTGCGTATCGATTCCACTAGCCCAGTTGTGAGCATGTGACATGCAAGATGCTGGAAGAGATTGTACGAGTGATGAACGTGCTGTGGGTACCTCTCTGCGTACAAATGGGCAGCAGATCTGCAGTTCCGATATTATTTTCCTAGTATCATCAGCATGTCAAATGATTCTTCGTTTGTAAACGGCATTCCATTCAAAAAGCAACACCACAGTCAGACAATGTCTGACACTGAAACAAAACACACGATTAATGGTTGCAATGTAAACCGAATTACTGTCTGAATGAACGAACTTTCAATTGTCAGTTAACTTGTTTGCAAAGCCTGCAGTTCCTGTAAGTGGTAGATGGCATATCTGCTTTCTGTGCATGGCTGCATTATTCTCCTCATTTTCTCGGAAATGGTCTAATATCTATGGCACGAGTCCATGCAGTAAGGCACACAGGTCACTGCTAGTATCAAAGTGAGTCTACCACTCCAACAGGAAATACCGTAATGGCGCACATTGTGGATCTGACATGCATTTTATTATTAGACTCTTTCCGAACAAAAGCGGAGAGTAAGGCAGCACTAAGCAGCAAGCAGATAAGCCATCTACCACTTACAGGAACTGCGGGTTTTGCATGCAAGTTAACGGACAGTCAAATATTAATTTATTCAGACAGTTATTCGTTTTACACTGCATGAAAGACAGAATCAGAGCAGCATATGGATCTCTCATCAGTGCTGACGTCCGTCGAGCAACCGCGAATGTAAGATGGAGAGCAGAGAAGTGTCAGATACAGGATGGTCGACATTTAGAACACTTATGAAGAGCGCTGTGTGCGAATGAGAGTTCCCAGTTTCCAGTTAACAATAGTTCTCTCACACCATACTGGTATTTACAGTACACTCGATGTCCTTTTGATTGTAAATATACTAGTTATTTACGCCAGATAAACAACATGTTTCGTTGATTTACTTGTTATTGTAGTAAGAAAAACACATTTGCGTTCAATTGTCATTGATCGTAAACTACGTACGTCACAAACCATATGCTTGGATGATTAATTTTATTGTGCGTAAACTATGAACGTCATAAAACAACTGTATTAGTAAATGTTGTTTCCTTTTAGACTATATATCTTACGATACCTTATACGACACACATTCCCATTTGCAATTTCAAAACTCACTCCCATACCGCTACTATTTGTATGTTTGGGGGCACGGGATTACTACCAATCGATGCTTCATATAGAGTATAGTTATCAAAAATTTTTCGCGAACCCCCGTTGTCGTGTTGTTTCCGAGAACAAGGGGTTATGTGGGTGCTTTGAATCTTCCTATATACACTGAAGAGCCAAAAAAAAAAAAAACTGGTACGCCTGCCTAATATCGTGTAGGGCCCCCCGAGCACGCAGAAGTGCCGCAAGATGACGTGGCATGGACTCGACTAATGTCTGAAGGTATGCAGGAGGCAATTTACACCATGAATCCTGCAGAGCAGTCCACAAATTCAATCTGCGCCAGTTGTGCAAAAAAAACATTCCTTTGCATTTATTTTTACACTAAATTCCTTAAATATATTAAGTACCTCGCATATATTTGCTATATATCCCCCAAAGTTGTCTCCTAAAATTAATATATCGTCAATATATATGCTATACCTGTACTACATCTAAGGGATCCTAGCAGTATATTAATGAATTGTTAAAAAAATTGTGGTGGTGTGCTTAGAGCCTCATAGGAATTCGTATGTACTGATAAAGTCCTACTACGTCTATTGTGAAAGCAAGTTTATACCTATCCTGTTTACAGGCTGGGATAGCATAACATCCTGAAAACAAGTCTAATGAAGTAATATATTTTGTGTATTGCAATGTATTCAATATATCTTCTGTTCTTGGCACTGGGTATTGTACTTTTCTTATATATTGGTTTAAAAATGGAAATGTTCGAGGAACCTCATTCCTCCTTCTTTCTTTCTTATAACAAGATTAGAAGCTGCGCAATGCAGAATCTGCTTTTTCAATTATGCCTTCCATAGATATGTAAACAATTTGTTTTGTTTTATTAGTTCCTCCCATATATTTTGACTGGTTCTGTACGGCCTAGTATGTATTGGTTTATCTGTTAAAATGTCTAGTTTTATTTCATAATTCCTAGCTTCTGTTCATTCATTAATAACTTGTAAAGGTTGCTCTTTCCGATATTCGTCTAAATTTTTTATTACTTTTCCTATCACTCAACTTTTCATATCCTCTTCTATTGTATCAAGTCTGTTAATACAGTAATGTACAGTATAGACTTGCTCATTTATACAACGGATGTGTGTAGTGGTACCTGTAGTATTTTGTTTGAATCATTAGTATTTATAAACATTATGTTGCTATTAAGGAAAGGTATAATATTATAAGCTTTAATGAAATCAACTCCTAATATTACACCAATTTCCAAATTTTCTGTCACTAAAAGTTTTGTGGAAATGTATTCCCTAACATACATAATGTTATATTTGTTTTATATCTTGGAGGGTTAATCTCCTCGGTGGCCCCTACTAATGTAAAATTCTCCGTAACTTGTTGTAGTGGTTGAGTGGTTATTATTGTTCGCGCAATACAGCTGCGACTGCATCCTGTATCCAATAATGTATAATATCCTTTCCCTCTACATTTTACTAGCACTCTCTGCGTAATTGTTTTGACGCATGCGTGTTTGGCGCCCTGCTGACATGACCTTGCAACTTCCTGGTTGCTGACCGGGAACTTTTACCGACTCAGGTTCGCTGCTGACAGCATTGTGTCATCATCGTCAGGCAGTTACGTGTGTATGTTGTGTGCTACTTTGTGACAATGTGTCGCAGGTTCTGTGTTGATAACACCTTTAGTTGATAGCTTCCAAGTTTCTTTTTGAATTGTTTCAATCGCGCCATTACATCAGTTTGGAATTAATTGTCCAGCTTAGGAAACAAATCGCACTGCTTACTATGATGACCGGAGTAGAAACAAATTGCACACGTTTGTTGTGCCTGGCTTCGTGGTCCGATGAATATATGTGTTGACGTTTTGTCCAGAATGCCGCTATTCTGTTCTTTGCCATCCCGGAATTCTTTCTTACGAAGGTCGTTTCCGCGTGCCTGCTCTATTTCCTGAATACTTTGACCGCTTGTTTTCCTACAGCTATGTTTGAATTTGTTCTGTTGCAATTGTTTGCTTTGATTTTGGAATGTGACACCTCATTGTTTTCTATACTTCTTTTTGTACTCTGTTTTGTAGAAAAATATCTAACATTTGGTCGCGAATTTTTTGATGCGATTGCTGCGTACATTTCGTTTTCTATGGCCTGTATGATTGGTTTTTATCCTTACTCACATTCTGCGTTTTCGGAAATTCACCAGTTTATCCACCGATGTACACCGGACGTTCGGAAAATAATGTTATTGGTCGTGTTCAACCGGGCTGAAACATCAGTGAATTTGGCGGATGTGCACCAGAACATCAACCGATGAATTTTCGAACACAACCTCGCAAACATATATATAAATAAATTACTTGTGAATGGCAAAGTCAAAGAAAGGCAAATAGCCATATTTAATTGCAATGAAAAAATTTGGTGCCTTGAACTGTGCGTAAACATCGCAGAAAAATGTGAGTCTCAATTTGAATTTTATAAAGAAAGAGCATGTTTATTAGGAAATATGTTAGCACAGTTTTTAATATTGGTTTCCTATGTCATAAAGTTATTTTGCATTTATCGATGTATTCATTTGCATTCGTAACACAAAATATATAAACATCAGATGTTCGGAAAGTCTCTCAATCGGTGTACACCGGTGCACACCAGAACATTTACCACTGGTAACTCTATCAGTGAATTTCCGAAAACGTGGATTGTATTTTTCTGCAATATTGTTACTTTGACATATCCCTCATTATCTTCCCTATTTATAGTAATATTACTACCTCAACTGAGGTAATTCGCTGAATGCTTTTATAGTTTTTGTACTAATTTCGCTTTTACTGTTTTCCTGACTATGTTTGTTACTATAGTCTGATGTGCTATAACAGGTATTTTTAGAGTCTCTCACATTTTGTTTTACTGAATTTTCAGATTGCCTTCTGTTTTGAAAATGAGAATTTTATTTTTGAATAATTACTATAGACTGTGTGTTTTTGTGGAATTTATTATGAAAACCTAAAATGTAACTTTTCTTATACTGTGTGTTTGAATTATTTGACTGATATTTAGGCCTGCAGTTCATTTCTTCTGCTTCTACCGTTAATTTTGCATTTTCCTCTTTTAATTATATTATCTCCTTGTGGAGTTTTTCCATTTCAGCGCTATATGAATTCATGCCAATAACTTCCTTGTATCTCTTTCAGCTTAACTCAACTCTTTTAATGTTACTGAGTAATGGTTATAGTGTATCATTCTGAACCCCTATGATATTATCGACTAATGTTGCAACAGCAATTTCCAAATTATTTCTACTAATTCTGAATCTGGCAAGTAGAGATTATATTTGTTTTTATAGAACAACAAATCCTCAAAATGTGTCTGGAAACTCTCTCCTACTTCTGATTTTTAGTGTACGTCAGCTGCCTATATTTCTCTGTTACATCCATGGCTAGGAATGTTTTTCGCAACCTGCTTGAAATGTATTCCCTCAAAATTTGATGTGATAATGAGTCATGTAACACATTCTCATACATTCGTTTTGCCATTCCAGTCAAATAGAATTTTAACGTGTTGCATTTTTCTATTTCATTACAGTTGTTTATGTCACTAGCTGCGACATATGGATCTGAAAATTCATCTATATCCTGTCCAGTTTCACCTGCAAAAATGGGAATTTTTTCTGATTGCCGCACGACTATTTTTGCCGGCTGTGCGTTACCCATTGTGTAAGTTTCACTGTGTTTATTTTCTACTGCGTAATTTGCATAGCTGTGAGTCGATATTTGATCATTTTCGTAGGTGAGAAGTGTGTAAGCCAGAACCTCGTTTCTTTCAGTGGCGAAACTGCTTCCATCGTCCACTGACGTACTCGCTACATCATTTTGTGTTCCGCCAAGTACTCCTGACTGTATCTTTGTCCCTGCGTTCTACAGTGCACCTAGCTTCTGATAAATCTATAGTAAATGTTTTGACTGCTTTCTTGGCTGTAAATGAAACAGACTAAATTTTGCCACTTGTTGAACTATAATGCCTGCAGGCCTTTTGGGTTTACAGCAATGCTTAACGTAAAATGCATATGTAAGGGTTTGAATAATGAACGAATTTAATACCAGACCACACTATACTATGACACTATAGCAGAAAATTTTACTCTATGTACTCATAAAACTTTATAATGGCACGGGCACTAGATTATACGAGGGTTATTCGGAAAGTAAGGTCCGACTTCGTATAAAACATTAACCATCATAGATTTTTTTCAAAAAACTTTTTTTATTTAATTCCTTACATGTTTCTCTATTTTTCTACATAGTTTCCATATTTGTTTGAACATTTGTCATAACGTTCTACAAGCTTTTGTATGCCTAAGTCATAGACGGCTGCCACCTGTGAGGATAACCAGTCTGTAACTGCTTCTTTCACATCTCGTCCCCTGTGACAATCTTCTCTAAAAATTGATCACCTTCCTTATGATATCGGTCTAAAAAATCAAGAGCACAAGCCATTATTTTCATTTGGTGTTCCTCAGTAAGCAGCCTGGGATCTCAACGTGCGCACAATTTGTGAAATTGCAAATTTTCAAAGACAATTTTGTGCAAAGTTGTTCTACCCACATTCGAAAATTCCAATGCTAAAGTTGAAATTGGGAATCGCCGGTCTTCGCGAATCTTTTCGTTCACTGGTTTGACCAAATCTTCTGTGATCACTGATGGTCGGCCTGATCGCGGTTCAACATTGACATTTTCCCGTCCGTCCTTGAAAGCTCTCGCCCACTTACGCACTTTGTTGTCACTCATCGCATTGGGGCCATACACTTGACTTATCTGTCGATGAACTCCCGCTGCTAAAACTATCTTTGCTGTCAAAAACCGAATCACTGACCGTATTTCACAGCCGGCGGGCTGATCAATTATTTTTAACATTTTTAACTGGCACTGTAAACAGCACACTGAAACAATACCAATGCAAATGGTGTCGTTTGACGAGCAAGGCATGCCCGGAGTCGGTGCGCACACGCGTTACAATTTTCGCTTGACATTAGATTAGCTACGGCGATTCGGACCTTACTTTCCGAATAACCCTCTTAGTATCAATACTATATGATTTTTTGCAACTTTTCACTGTCTAACGTGACCAAATTTTAGCAATTTATATATCCCGTGTAGTTACTGGTAAGTGATATAAGCGAAAGTGTATCTTATAGTCAGGCATGCACTATAATTTTCTGACAAGTCGTTAGTGGATTTAAGCACAGCACAGAATAACATTCACATAGTGTCCCCACTTTCATGCATTATCACACAACATACAAAGCATACTACTAAGCAAGGCGGTAAACAGCTCTCTTGCTGCTAAAGGTTGGTAATGAGATGCGATTCCAGCAATGTTACATGCAAGGATATACTATAAAGCACTCTAGTAAGCAAGTTAATATAAAGATTCTCTGGAGCGAGACTGTGAAAACCAGAGGCCACATGCAAAATGCATTGAAAAGTAAATTAGTAAAGTGGTGATAGGCAAAACTTCTGACTGCGAGACCAAGAAAACTAACTTCGCTAATACCAATGTTTTACTTGGCTTCAAGAGGTTAGAACAGACCGGCGCCTCAACCAATGTTACCCCCTTGCCTTCAGATAAACAAGATGGTACAGTGATAGGAATTACTTTAACTGGTAGGAGCGTAAACTCAATAAGAAACTAGATCTGATAGCATGAGAGTTACTATAAGTGAATTTAACTCTACAAGTTGTCCGTATTTGCAATATGAATTGCACTATAATGGTTGCAATCTCTTACAAGTTATGCAGCCCAAGCCTAAGTTGACTGAGAATTAGTGATTGCCCCTAACCACTGCGCCCCTTCTCAACATCAAAGCAGTATTGCACTCATCACTGGATGGATGTCTAGAAGACGGTTCTCGTACGAGGGCTCTCGCTTATGCCGCCCTCGCCAGCTCCTGGGGTTGCTGTCTCCGGCAGCCGGGAGACGCAAGACCCCGAACTCGTGTGTCCGTGCCATATATTAGCGCTGCTGACCTAGATTCCTCTCGGCGGCTCTGTTTGTCTTCATGTTACCCCGTGCCTCCCATAACACTGCTGCTCGGGTGCCATTCCCGCTGCCTCCACACTGGGACGCCGTAACAATTCGTAAATCATATAATTGCAATTTCTTACCTGCAGGATTTGACATGTCTCACAAACATACCCCTATAATTTTATATTTACTGTTCAGCAAATTTAACATCTAATTATCCCTGAAGTTTATAAGTAAATTCTAAATAACCCCATATTAATTTCTAATGGTATTTTCATCAAAACAGTACATTAACAATATATTTCTATTGCTTTAAAATATGCTGTATTCCTTGTTATCATTAATGAAATTCCTTAAACCATATCCTACAGGAGTATTACAAATTTTCATATCGTTACATTTCAATCTCGTTATGTTTCCTCAATTAATCAATAAACAAATTACAAATGTCAAATCAGTGTGTTTTTATTTCAATACACCATTTATACCTCCTCAAAAGTTGGTGTAATTTTCTGCTACACAAACCTGTCTGTGTAGCTGCAAAAGGTTTTAAGAAGTGACAAACTTAATGGCTGTGATGTCACATCCGGTTGAAAGAAACTACAGTTTTGAAGGTTTGCTTGCCTGTGTAGCCTGTGTAATTGAAAGAAACGAACATTTAGTCTGCTGCCCTGCTTCACATTTGTGTCTCTGCTACCACGCCATAGAGCAATACTTCTATCTATTGACCGCAACTGAAAGTAACTGAGTCAAAACCCATGGCAGGGAGTGGCATTGCTGTGCCACGCCACTCGCTCCAACAAAACTATCAAAGTCGCCATCTGTCACCGGCGCGGGATAGTACAGCGCTGATCGCCGAGCGAGCCATGGCAGTGATCGGTGACACTACAGAGTGACACGCGACATAAGCAGTGCCTGTCGCTCTACTGGAAATAATTGAGTTAAGAATTTAAGTGTGCTTCTGTCACATTGACTTTGCCGAAACAAAAAACTAAATAAACTACAATTTATAATATTTTAGGTTATAATAGCGCCTTCAATTGCAGAAGACATTGTTCTTTTGCATGTTTTGGCAGTGAAATGGAGAAGAAAACGCGATAGTTGGAAGCCAACTATGAATAATTTAACTGCTGAAATTTGTACGTAGTAACTTATTGATTAAATACTTTTACGATTGTGCATTAAAACAAATTTGATAGAAACATGGTCAATAAAAACAAAAAGAACAGCTGTTTGCCCCCTTTTTGCCAGCTTGGTATCTGACAATAAACCATAAATGGGCCATATGTGTTCTGCTACATAGAGTGTTTGTTTAATTATCTGTTGTGAATTTTTATCCACTTTTGTAAGGGTAAATTTTGCTGTGGTTTAATTTGCTGCATAGTGCAGTGGTAGCTCACTGGACTCGCGTTCGGGAGGATTTGGGTTCGATTCCCGGTCCGGCCATTCTGATTTCGGTTTTCCATAGTTTCCCACAATCACTCCAGGTGAGTGATGGGATGGGTCTCTAACAAAGGCCATGGCCGATTCCTTACCATTCCTTCCCCTGTCCCTCTTCCCCTTGAAACTTTCACCGTTTCTAATGACCTCACTGTCGACGAGACGTTAAGCCCAACTAAAATACCTACCTACCAAATTGCTGCATTTACCACGTTGTATGATCAGTTTTGATCAGTGCTCTGTTGCTGTACATTTTTTAGTGTAATAACCCTTTGAAGCACATAGATATGGCATTGTCATTGTCCCTCAGTTCTTGTTGACAGATGAGCTCACTTATGAGTGCGTCCTAAGAGGTGCCAACTCGTCTGAAAATACTACAGCTGTGCTTCGTGAAGCAGTACGTGTTGCCCTTAAGACAAATGCTGAGAGCAGCTTTGAAAATATTATAGATCTAGACATTGAATCTGAATACAGTTGTTGCTCTGCTAAGGTAGTAGCTATACAAGAAATGTTAGACAACATTGAGAATGATGCGAGCTGTCATTCATATTCCAGGCTAAAACACTCTTTCGCACATATTCGTAGGCGCACTCAAAATCTGGTCCATTACCATACCGACCAACTGAGTGACATCCAGGTCAAATACCCATGAAAAATTCTCACTAAAATTCATGTGATATTCGAGGGTGTTTCTATTTCTAAATGGATGTCCTTTGGCAGTGGTGCCAGTAATGTTGCAGGCACAATGGTGTCTGGTCTTACAACACAATTTACCTCCTTTGCCCTTGGTGCGCCTTCCACTTCCTAGCATGTACCGTCTTCCATTGTGTAGTTACCAGCCTCTAATCCCTGTGCTGTCCAGTTAACTAGTAGCCAAACTAACACCTTTGGCCAGCGCTTTACTTTAAATCCAAATTTCCATTCTGGTTCAATTTTTAGTACTCATGTCCAATTAAGGCGCCCATTTCCTAAACCTGTTAATTCCTTCGAAAATGTTTATACAGAAACCGAAAAAAAACTCTGTTTCCTGTAATTAAATGTTATTTCTTTTTTTTTTCTATGCCTGCAGTTAATTAACCTCTTTTGATCTATATATAGTGTTGAAATCATGTTGTCAGAGTTTTTGTGAAGTTTCATTTTCTTAGGCTGGACTTAACATTGTTTGTTTCTGTAAGTAGGACATAGGGTACTGGAATTGTAGGTGGTTATGCGAGATGACTAGTATCAAGGGGATAAAATAAAGCAACTTAGTCTACGGATTTTATTGCTTATTATCATTTTTATTATTTTGAAAGGACATATTAAAATATGTCACACAAAATTAATAGAGCACAGAGGGACTATTACTCATAGAGTGCTTACTGATAACATAATACGCCATTTTGAGGGGGAAAAAATTAGAATTTTCAAACAAGCCCTAAACCATTATCTTGGCAAATAAGTCAGTATGATAAGTTATTATTATACAAAGAGTAATCGCATAAAACATAATTATATTAAAACTAAAGTAAAAAGAATATAAACAAATCACAAACAACCCCTTGACCATCGTATTGGCGCATAGAATTAAAATTAAATTTTTACTATAGGCTGATCATTGTTTCGGTATCTGGGTCTGTTAGCTCGCCTATCAGACTCTTCATCTTATGGTCGTTCATATTAATTTTGCTGTTGTTTTAAGTTTTTGTACAATTCAAGGTCATGAAAGCTCTCCCAGTCAGGCTCGTTGTGGTCCCATAAACGTCTCGTGTCATTAATTATTTTTTCCACCTTGACTTTACACACTTCTCAATGACTGAGGTCTTAGTTTCCATGAATTATTTCCCTCTTTTGCAGATACTTTTTCCAACCCCGACATCTACATTGTTGTTCTTCTCCCCTTGAACAGTTATTGAGCCTGTTGCTGTATTTTTGACGAAACTTTTTACATGGTTTGAACTTAAAATGCCAAGCAGAAGGGGGCTTTGCTATATATCTAACTGCTGACATCCAGTGAGAAACCCGTACATTAGTTTCCATTTTTAGCCTACTTTTCAAAAGAAAGAGAAGCATATGCAATCAAGTAGTTGTCTGTCTGGAATGTATATCCCACCCCTAATTACCATTAAACGCGACAAACTATTTTATACAAACTAGGTGCACATATTGTATTTAGTAAGGACATCAGACTTTTACAGTTTTCGATAACGCCAGGTACATATTTTCAAAATTGCTGCAATTTATGTAATTTATGCCACTATGTTGTTTCTCGGGAACCAATAATCCGATATAAACAAAATGTAGATAATTGATAGTGAATTATATAAGCATTGCATTTACAAAGTGGTAATGTAATCAAGCCACCCTTATTGAAAATAGCACTCATTGAAAAAATAAAACTTTTCCCTCTGGAAAAATTTAACCAATTTAAAACAAAATTTGGTACATTGTCAGTGCATGATGTAAGCATCAAATTAATAAACATATAATGTTATTGCTTCACCATTTTGTAAGATCGTGCAAAATAAAAAATATAAGCTCTTACATAGTATTTTGGAACCATTTCACAGATATGACACAACATTGGGTACATTGGCAGTGCTTTATTTAAATATTGAATTAGGAAACCGATAATTGCATTAATCCACAATTTTGGATTATAGCAATAATTGAAAAATTAAAGCTTCCCAATATATACTGAGGCGACAAAAGTCACGGGATGCCTCCTAATATCGTGTCGGACCTCCTTTTGACCGGCGAAGTGCAGCAACTCGACATGGCATGGACTCAACCAGTCGTTCGAAGTCCCTGGCAGAAATATTGAGTCATGCTGCCTCTATAGACGTCCATAATTGTGAAAGTGTTGCCGGTGCAGGAGTTTGTGCACGAACTGACTTCTCGATTATGTCCCACAAATGTTCGATGGGATTCATGTCGGGCGATCTTGGTGGCAAAATCATTCGCTGGAATTGTTCAGAATGTTCTTCAAACCAATCGCGAACAGTTGTGGCCTGGTGACATGGCGCATTGTCATCCATAAAAATACCATTGTTATTTGGGTACATGAAGTCCATGAATTGCTGCAAGTGGTCTCCAAGTAGCTGAAAATAACCCTTTCCAGTCAATGATCAGTTCCATTGGACCAGAGGACCCAGTCCATTCCATGTAAAAACAGCCCACACCATTATGGAGCCACCACCAGCTTGCACAGTTCCTTGTTGACAACTTGGGTCCATGGATTTGTGGGGTCTGCGCCACTCTCGAACCCTACCATCAGCTCTTACCAACTGAAATCGGGACTCATCTGAACAATCCACGGTTTTCCAGTCGTCTATGGTCCAACCGATATGGTCACAAGCCTAGAAGAGGCGCTGCAGGCGATGTCGTGCTGTTAGTAAAGGCACTCGTGTCGGTCTTCTGCTGGCATAGCCCAGTACAGCCAAAGTTCGCCGCACTGTCCTGACGGACCCTTCGTCGTACGTCCCACATTGATTCCTGCAGTTATTTCACTGTGTTAACACTGACCATTCTGTGCACACGTCGTTGGTCTCGGTCATTAATTGCATGCGGTCGGCCATTGCGCTGTCCATGGTGGGAGGTTATGCCTGAAATTAGGTATTCTTGGCACACTCTTGACACTATGGATCTAGGAATGTTGAATACCCTCACCATATTCGAAATGGAATGTCCCATGTGTGTAGCTCCAACTACCATTCCGCTTCAAAGTCTGTTAATTCCCATCGTGCGGCCATAATCCCATCAGAAACCTTTTCACATGAATCACTTGACTTCAAATGAAAGCCCAACCAATGCACTGCCCATTTAAACATTTTGTACGCGATACTACTGCCATCTGTATATTTGCATATTACTATCCCATGACTTTTGTTCACCTCTGTGTATATCGGAACGATTTAAAAGATTTAAACCATATTTGGTACGTTGGCAGTGCATGATAGAAGCATGAATTAAATAACCTATAATGTTATTGGTTAGCTATTTCATAAGATCGTGCAAATTGAAACAATAAAGCTCTTGCATTTTATGTTGGGAACCATTTCACAACATTAAACCAAATTTGTTATGTTGGCAGTGCATTATGTAATTATTAAATTCGAGAACCAATAAAGTTATTGGTATGCAATTTTCAAAGATATTGCAAATCTAAATAATTAAGCTTTTACATTATATTTTGGGAACAACTAAACTGATTTAAACCAAATTTTGTATGTTGACATTTAATGATATAGGCATTGAATAGTGATATTGTTATTAACAGGCCATTTTGGAAGATAGTGCAACATAAAAAATAAAGATTTTATGTTATATCTTAGTAGCTACACAATTGATTCCTACCAAATTTGACATATAATCAATACTATTATAGGCTATTTTCATATATGAAATTTAACTAAGATAAGGTGCTTATTTTTTAAATTGTGGTTATATAAATATTTTAGGCTTATCGGTAATACCTACCATACTGTTTACCTAATTTCGACCAAAATTGCTATGCTGAAATTATATTTTACAAGCTTTAAATGTGTCAATACATAGCCTCTATGCCATTTTGTAAGATAGTGCCACCTGAAAATAAAGTTTTAATGTTATATCTCGGAAAACAATCAACCGCTTCCTACCAAATATGACAATCAAGTATTACTAGAGTAGATCATGTAAACTGACATGTTTTAGTGGGCCAGACTATTATTTTAAAAATGGCAAGCATATTAACAATTTAGAATACGATACTACATCTTCGAAACCATGCAACACATTTCAACTAAATTTTGTATGCTGACAGTGTCTGCTACAATCATGAAATTTGTCTACTCAGAGTCTGTTTTGTCCCCATTTTGTGAGATAGTGCTACATAAATAAGTAAAGATTTGTCATAACCCAGGAAACAATCAACCAATTCCTTCCAATTATGGCAAACAAGAAATAATCTGGTAGACCATATAAATTGATAGGCCATGTTTACGATGACCACGTACTTATTTTCAAAATAGTGCCTATATAAAGATTTTAGCATGGCATGCTATATCTTCGAAACAATGTAACCTATTTCAACCTTACTTTGTATGCTGGCAGTATGTATGCAAGTATCAAATAAGCGAATACATAAACTAATTTTTCCCCCTTTTGGAAGATATTGCCAAAAAATATTGCGCTTCTGTGTTCTATCTCGGGAAATTATTAAGTAATACTCATCACATTCAGGCGGAAAAATATGATTTGGTAGTCCATATAAATTTATATGACTTAAGGAGGAAGTCACACATTCTCAAAATCACTGCTATATAAATACACTGGAGAGCCAAAAAAAACTGGTATAGGCGTGCGTATGCAAACAGCAGAGGTATAGAACCAATCAGAGTAACGCGATTCGGTCGGCAATGCCTCTATAAGACAACAAGCGTCTGGAAAAGTTGCTTGATCGGTTACTGCTGCTGCAATGGCAGGCTATCAAGATTTAGGTGAGTTTAAACGTGGTGTTATATTTGGCGCACGAGTGATGGGACATAGCATCTCCGAGGTAGCGATAAAATTTGGATTTTCGCGTTCGACCATTTCACGAGTGTACCGTTAATATCGGGAATCCGGTAAAACATCAAATCTTTGACATCGCTGCGGCCGGAGAAAGATCGTGAACGAACGGGACAAACGATTACTGAATAGAATCATTAAACATGACAGACGTGTAACCCTTTCTCAAATTGGCGCAGATTTCAATGCTGGGGCATCAACAAGAGGCAGCATGCGAACTATTCAACGGACCATCATTGATATGGGCTTTCGGAGCCAAAGGCCCACTCGTGTACCGTTGTTGACTGCACAGTACAAAGCTTTACGCCTCGCCTGGGCCCGCCAACACTGCCATTGGGCTGTTAATGACTGGAAACACGTTGCCTGGTCTGACGAGTCTCGTATCCAATTGTATCGGGTGGATTGACGTGTACGGGTATGAAAACATCGGGTATGGAGACAGGGGACTGTTCAAGCTGTTGGAGGCCCTGTCATGGTATGGGGCGTGTGCAGTTGACGTGAAATAGCACCCCTGATATGTCTAGATACGACTTTGACAGGTGACACATACGCGAGCATCCTGTCCGATCACCTGCACCCATTCATGTCCATTGTGCATTCCGACGGACGTGGACAATTATAGCTGGACAATGCGACACCCTACACGTCGAGAGTTGCTACGGAGTGGCTCCAGGAACACTCTTCTGACTTTAGACACTTCCATTGGCCACCTAAATCAGCAGACATGAACATTATTGAGCATATCTGGGATGCCTTGCAACGTGCTGTTCAGAAGAGATATCCACCTCCTCGCACTCCTATGGAATTTGTGGACGCCCTGCAGGATTCATGGTGTTAATTGCCTCCTGCATACCTTCAGACATTAGTCGAGTCCATGCCACGTCGTCTTGCGGCACTTGTGCGTGCTCGGGGGGGCCCTACACGATATTAGGCATGTGTACCAGTTTCTTTGGCTCTTCAGTGTATTTTGTGTCATTATGCCACATGTTCCTAACAATTTATACTGACTTAATATGTAACAGTATCTATAACAAACATATAATGTGCCCATAAATCTCAGTTTTGTTCTCCAGTAATGAAGAAACTACAACATGAGAAAATGGGTCTTTTTTGTCATATGTTTTGGACCAATCAACAGATTCCCACAGAACTTTTCACACAAGTAATGCTACAGTAGGCCATGCCCAAAGAGTGTATAGCTTTATTTATAGCATAGCTACAATATAAGTAATTTATATAAATTTACCATATCTATTAAACAATTTTACATTTTCCAGTGTATATTAGAAACATTACATATGCCTATACAGAGCATGTTTTAGGATGTTTTGTTTGATAGTGCCAAATGAGAAAGTAAAACTTTTATGCCATAGTAGTTAGAAATGAGGTATTTAAAGACAGGTCCATGACAGGGAGCCAGGAGCCATCGAACATTGATAAGAAAATGCCAACAGCATGTTCTTGCATTCCACTGCTATGGCGTCCATATTGGCAGCCAGTGCAGATACCAACTGCTCTAGCATTCCATTTCTATGGCAGCCATTTTGTTTTTTAAAATTAATTTCAAAATTGTTTAAAATTAAATTTTTTTAAAGTTTAAAAAAAATACACACATCAAAACTTTAAAAATTTATTTAACATTTCAAAAGTTTAAAAAATATATATTTAATATTTTAAAACTGAAAAAAAAATTCCTCAAACATTCCATGGTGGAAATATTTGTTTATACTACGGTCATGGCTCCCTGAGATGAACCGCACTTGCTATTAAATCGCTCGAGGCTACGAGCAGTGTTATTTATCATGTGTATATAATGATTATTCATACGAATTTATTAATAACTGTTTGCAGCATCAATACTGCGATTTAATACATGCATGTCTGGTTTATATAATGGATATTGAACAAACTAATTATTATTCGTAAGAATTCATTAAATGCTTTAGCAGTATCAATATATTTAATACACACATTTAAGTATTTTGGACCAAACTAATTATTATTAATATGAATTTACTAAACACTTTGTGCATTATCAATACTATTATTTAATACACATTGCCATTGGTGCCATGGTGGAAGAGTGGCTAGACACACAGTTTCTTCCAGTGTAAAATAAATTATTCTTTAATATAAATAAATATTTTTCTCAGGTGTACATGATAAATATTTAAGCATGAACTCTTCACTTGTGAATTATATGGGCTGGTGTATAACTTGTTTCCTTTACAAGTTTTTTCCACAGTAAAATAAGTATTTAAAAAAATAGATTCTTTAATAGCACTAAATAATTTCTCAGCTGTACATAATGGATATTGAAGCACACTCGTATAATATGTGTTGGTTGGTGCATGTGTATAACTTGTACAGTATCTCATATTTAATAAATATTCATATGAAAATATTAAATACCTTTGCAGTACATTACACCGTGAGATCTATATTTTCTCAGGTGTACATAATGTATAGTAAAGCATGAACTGGACACTTGCTTTCTTTACAAGTTTATATAATGTATGACAACAAAGAAACTAATTCTTCACATGTAAAATGAATTGGAAGTATCAATACCTTAGAAATAATACACACAGATGTAATGCGTAAATGTTTTATTAAACACTTTTGCTGTAGCAATACATTCCAGTATCTTCATACGTAAAATGAATTTATTAAAATACTTTTCCAATACTTTTTATTTAACATAGTTTTTTGGAACTTTGATGAATTTATCTTGCTGATAGTAGATATAAAATGAAATACAGACATATTTTAAAAATATAATATACTTGGAATAATTTTTTAAGTATCACAAGTTACCTTCACTTACCAGTTTCGGTTGCTACGTCCTCCCGTTTACCATCTGCATGACATAACCATGCAGACGGACCCCGGACTTAGAACCGGCTGCTCACTATTCCTACAACACTATCAATACATATATATATATATTGGTAACATCATAGGTATAGTGAACAGGTAGGTTGCGCAGCTGCAGGAGACGACAATTGAGGCGAATGCTTCAGCAATGGGAAAACAGAATACGGACGGGCACTACAGTGTGATACCAATAACACGGTGTGTGATACCAAGACACACAGTGCGATGGTGGGATGAAAAAAAAACAAGATTTGCCAAATATACATCGATACGACTATTACACATGCGGTAGTATGGTTGGAAACCACACATGACAAATCATATAAAATAGAATGCTGTAATCTAGCATACAAAAAGGGGGAAACTGCACATATGCTTGACAAGCTGATGTCGACGATGACTTTAGCAATATCTACACACATGTGTGTGACATGAAGTTGAATACAGCGAGTATGTGTAATTGAAACACATGCAAAAGAGAGATACAATAACACAGTAGCGTAAGCTACAGAATAATACTTGCAAATTCACGACCAGTTGAAACTGTGCACTCATCAGCATGAAATATATGTGGGGAAAAAAGGAATGCATGAATGGTATACCTGGCAAGACTACTTGCATGTGCTCCAGTATACCTCCGAGAAAAAAACATGTACAGGACATGCTGGTAACATGCCTGGCAAGTAAGATGAGCGCTTGCATGCGCTCCAACGTGTTACCACCCAGTATACCTGGCAAGGAGAAGATTGCAACTCTTGCATCAGCTACAGTACACTGAATCATACTGCGCAGGCCAATAAATAGTATACCTGGCAAGCCATCCGTTCTTGCATGGGTTCCAGTATACTGCAGGAAATAAAATACTGATAATTTACCTGTCAATGTTAGGAACTTGCCTCTTGAACGAGATACAGTAGAATATCAGTCAACATACCTGCTAAGCCTGCAACACATTTGGACGTGCTACAGCATGCTTATCGAGATATATAGCTACCAAAACCCTCAGCAATGTACGTTACAAGCGGAATACGACAACATTTGTACAAGCTCCCGTACATGCAGGGAGAAAAAGCACTCTCTCTGGCGACATACATAACTATGTAGACCTGACCCAGAGCTGAATTTCTTATTAGGCCTGATAACAATAGGGGGTGGTATGAATGCCATCATCCAGGACTTGTCTTCTGTCGTCCATCCACGAAAGAGCCAGTTTGTTTGATTGCTCCGTGTAAACTTCGTGGTGGTACGACCTAATACCAGCAACCTGCACTCTCATGCAGCGCTGGGCCAAAAGGATGCGCCGATAATCGTCGAACATTACTTTATTTTCAACTACGCACCTTTGTATCCCCTTCGCGCATTTCCCTACCGTATTCAGGCAGCAGTACGCATACAGTTCCCCCTTCAACCTGACAAACTCAATCATCTTGTTACCCGCACACTCATCCTTGAACTTCCCAATCACCTTAGAATTGGTAGGCGAGTAACAAAGATGACTGGTCGGGTAGCCGCTGGTGTCGAACTCCGACATGAGCGTCGGGTTTATGGCGAGTTCACTATAATAGTCAGGGCAGGCGATCTCCATTACAAAGCTATCAGTATCCATGTAAAGGACGATCACACTGCTCCCATACTGCGTTCGCATTACATCGTAGTAAACTCTATACATGAATGTTTTTGATAGGTCGAGTACGGCAAACCCTGCATATATGGGCTTGTCAAACACAATGCTCTCTTGGCATAATTTGACCAGGGACAATGTCTCATCGTATATAGACCTGCATTTAAATGCAGGCTTTGCGATGAGCTTCTTCGCCCGAACTTCTCTTTACACGAGTTCCATAAGCTGTCTTTTGTGCTTATTCTCCATAAGTTTGCAGTGTGTAGCATTATTCATTAACTTGTAAAAGTCCTTCTCGAAAGTGTTCGTGGCAGCCTGGCGTTTCACCATATTCAAATCTATATAAGGCTTCAGCCATGTCTTCTGCAGGAATTGAAGAACTCGGTGAACAGCCTTCAGATGTAACCCCTGAACCAATGCTTGCTTCAAATTAACATAATGTACGATATAATGAAGCTTGCTTTCCAGAGTCATCACGAGTTTCGTTTGTTTGGACCCCGGGGGACACTCGTTCAATGGCAAGAATGTACGATTCATGTGCTCTTCGTGAAAAGCGCAAGGGTACTCTACATCTACCTCCAGTATGTAGCCGACATATCCATCGTCCGGCACGCTCATCACATCGATGTTCATGCTGGTCCATTCGAAACTGCCATAAGGCAGCGGTACAGACATTGCCCACCCATATATGTTATTGGCATATACATACTGCAGGTATGTAGATGGCATGTCGGCATTGTACGTGTCTGGTATATGCCCATTGTTGGCAACCACATGCAGCTTAATACGTTGCGTCGCCCCTCCCCGGATACCGGTCTCAATAAACAGGTGGATATCATAGTCGCTAAGCAAGTCTAATTCCACCTGTGTCTTGCGCAATATTGCGTCAAACGAGAACCCGGTACCGCTAACATAGTGCACACAGTCGATACTGTATGTAGACATAGCCCCCGGAAATTCTCGAAGATGTCGCATAGAATCAGCACGCCCGTCTTCAGGTAAAGCTCTGAATACTCCTGGAGGGTACGGCAGCCGAACACGTTCCAGATGGTTTGTGCGTGTTGGTAGTACTCGGCACTGACGTTCCCCCCAGTAAGCCTATTATAGAATGACTCTATAGTAGGTAACAGCAGCTCGGCGAGATTCTCCCACGAGCTTACATAATCGTAGGGGAAGATGCCTTTCCGGGTTACCAGCTCTAGCTCACGCTCTACTGTAAAGAAGCGAGATGTTGTGTGGAATTCACCAGATGGTAGATTCTCAGCGAGCGTTGCCAGGCTGGCAGACATGAACCTATACACATCGATGAACTGTATAGTGAACTTGTTGTTCAAACTCTTACTGGAGGTGATGAGTTTCTCCTCGCTATGTGGAATAATGAATATGTCCTGGGAATCATAGTCAACCTGCTTAATTATGAAATTGGCATCATATGTTAAGTTATGGCAGAGTATCGACTGTCTCTGGGGGCGACGACGAATCTCGTTGCAGTTATTACATGACGCCCTTATAAAACTGCTGGTAAAATGATCATGGTCATGAACCTTTTGATTGTTGTCGGTGAACATGTCAGAACAGTGTCAGCAGTTAGTGGCCAGAGCATAGCCAGCCTATTCCTCATGCATCAGTGCTCGCATAGGTTCAGACTGACTATAAATGTCTTTAACCAGGAGACCTACCCTAACCACCTCTTCCATGAAGTGTTTCGATGCACCTTCGCCCATGTAAACCGTTACACCCTGGGGAAGGCTGGTCATCTTATAGGCGGTAATAATGTCGTTATCAACTTTAATGTATATGCCATATGAATAGGGCTCGTGTTTTTGGTACCTATACTTGTAGGTCGCATCCGGGTTCGGCTGACACGTTTGCACAGGCACCAGCATGGCCTCTAAGTCTGCATATACTACGATAGGTACCTTATCACCATTCTGGTAATTTTTTAACTTGAGCACAGGCGGCCTGCCGTACCTGTCTGGCTGTGGCATGTCAGCGCAAACAGCAGTATGGCCAGTGCAATACCTCCTGTGCTCAGCCAGAGTTTTGGCATGCGTCAGCCCTGCCACATGTGCTCGATTATCACACATCTTGAAGCAATGTTTACAGATATCAACATGTTCGCGGTGTGACGTCACCTGGGTGCGTACCAGTCGCGAAAAATTTGACATGTAACAATAATGCGAGTTCTGGTCCTCCACTGTGGTAAGCGGCAGCAAATCAAAGTGCTGGGCCAGTTCTACATATGTCACCCATATCGGCACTAATTTCGTATTCTCATCGAGTGTGTATATGTTGATGCTGACCCCCGGATTAGCTTTCTCAGAAGCCGGTATTTAATGTAGAGGGGTGGGAAAATCTACAGTAGAAAAATCGAAGCGCGTTTCCAGCCTGGTGTAGCGCTGTTTGACATGCTCTGGATGTGCCCCCTCTACAAAATGTGCCAGTATAGCCTATTTAAAACAGTGCTGGTCAGCCATGTGCGATTTGATGATTGCCTGTTTCTCTGCTAAACCTGCAGGCAACGGGATATACGAGGAGACTCTAAGAGGGTCGAGCTTCTTGATGCGTAACAGGACTCGTTTCACAGCAGTGAGAGTCCAGCCGATACCCTTCCCCATATAGTCAGTCTCCTCCACGCATATCTTGCCAACGGCAGCCGACACAGCCGCCTCTATGTCGGGTATGTTAAAAAGAGGCATGTTTTTCGTCTTAAATGCACAGCGATCATCCTCATCCTCATGCGGTTCTGGTTTACCATATATGCACTAGAGATATATATTAAAATTGACTGCCCCCTGTGTCTCGATTTCCTGCTTTAGTTAGCCAATTATATTAGGTTTCATCGCTTCGAGGTAGTCGCAAATGTCTATGGCTACCCTCGATGTATTCTCGGCCACATAAGTTTTCATTATGCCTCTAAACGCGCTTTAAACTTCTACGAACCCATAAAAGTTGCTCTCAAGAGCAGGAACGTGATGGGGCGGCTGTGGGCTTGTCACTCATGCATGCTTCGCCGGCCAGGAAGTAGTCGTGGCAGCACCAGAATATTCTGCGCTACATGCACGAAGCATATCGGTCCTGGTAAACTGCCTGCCGCAGTTACCACATGCACGTGATGGAGCAGCAGGGGTCGCCCAACAAATACGTTCATGGCACCGAGCGTCACGAGTGTGCCCGAAGCCCTCATTACAGAACGTGCAGTTGAGCGAAGCGGCGTGCCTGCTCAGTCCTGTACATGTTACACTATGTTCGACAAGCTTGTATGTGTGGTTGAAGGGGCGACCGCACCTATCACAATTATGTGAAGCAGGCTGCTGGAATTGCTTTAGAGAGCAATTGCGCTCGTGATGCAATCCATTCCGGCGGACCGTAAACACCCGGTCGCAAAAACCACACTGTAGTGCGGGTTTACATATAACATGAATGGTAGGGGGTTAAGCAATGCAGCAGAGAATGGAATCAACACAGGTGAACTAGGTGATGCTGGTGAACTAGACGACGATTCCATTGCAGTAGTGGTATATGTATATATAAATATATATAAATTCAGGTATGTGGCAAGCGGCCCAGACCAGGATATATCTTACGAGAAACAAAAGGTTCTAGGATAGTTCGCAAATATATGTGTAAATATATACACATATATATAAAATAATAGAACAAAACTAAATTGAAAAGTATGTTCACTGGGGCTCGAACCCAGGAGTGATGTTACATTTAAATAGAATGATACACTATCCCCGGGAGAACTATGCATCATGCTTTGTATGGTGACAGTGGAGAGTATCCGCATGTCAATATGAAATGTACTAACAGTAAGGACCAGCGAGAGATTATATGATGTGTGTGTATACTATATGTATACAAACTTATACGGCACACAGCCTACAGTGCAAGTCCTCCTACACGTTAAAATTGCTACAAGTAGTAAATACCTATACGCAAGCCTGTCGCAAACACACACATAAATATGTTAACATGAGAAATAAACAATTAACATCTGCTAGGAATCGGTGTGTATGTGTGATCATGCATACCATTATGTTAAAAGTTATAGCCGAGGACGAACTACGCCATGTTTCTTTAATATTGAACGTCTTCGCATACCTATAATACTTACCAACAGACGAAACACACTTATCTCTAAAGAGGAGAGATGTTGTATAAAGTATCAAGTGCAGATATCAGCCTGATACTAACACCAGACATGTATAGCTAAAACACGCAGAGCACGGTAGGTATTATTATAGCTGAAACCGTGAGGACCCTGGACATGTAGTAAGACACGAAGAGCTCAGCGGCCCATACACGATTGGATGTTTAGGAATATAGCAGAGGTAAATATACTCCTTCCCAAAGGAGCCTAATCTGGAGAGGGTATTAGGATGGCAATAACAGGTGTTATCTAACTGCATTCATAAAGACTGTAGGAGATAGATATGGTCCCTGGCTACAATGACAGCTGTTATCTAACAGCGTCCAAAATGGTTGTAGGAGAGATGGTTATGGTATTAGTATAGCTCCATCTCCAGAAGTGTATTCTCTACCTAAGCTTAAGTTTGAGCTTGGTGATGCTATTTGGGTATTCAGAAAGTTGGTTGGTACTAATGGTGATGTTCGTGTATTAGGTCATGTACAGTATGTGTATGTTGCTTAATTAAATTGTTTTGTATATCAAGTAGTTTCATTTCCCCACTCCAGATCCTTTTAACACATCTGAAAACATGTTTGACCTTGAACATCAGTTGCAAGCAGTGACGTGCCTGTCTGCTCCCGGAAGTTCTCTCTGAAGTTGTTATCAGTTTGGGCGGATATACATCCGCAGATTATTTAACCTTGTGATTATGGCTGAGGTTCCGTCGCGGCAGCGCCTATACTTACTGAGCGCTGCCGCGGAATCCCATTAGTATTGTATAAGAGTTTATCGGGAGCAGTTGTATAAAAATTTTCTGTGAACTTAATTAGTTTTTCAAAGTGCCATGAGGCGGGCACGTTCTCATAAGAAGATATATTTTTCAAGCCCTGTTTTCAGGAATACAGCTGCATAAAATGAGGTTTATTAACATAAATATCATACAATAAATATTTAAATTACTATTGATTGGAGGAGCTTAAATTGAATACCAAGATGATTATTAATTATATTAAATGTAATTTAATTCATGCCATTACTATTACTGTCTAATTGGAAAGTCGTCAACTTGTTCATGTTGCCGGAGGCTGATTCTATGAAACGGTTAACGACGGCCGGACACACCCATCTTCCGTGGTCTTCTCTCTGGTCGGGTCGACGACAAAAGACGCCGCTCCTGGTGTTTAACGCTGGTCTGTATCGGTTGCGTTGTTTAATATTCTCGGCCTCATTTACTGGCCCGTGGAGGGGATTTCTGCATCTGTCTTCGCAAGGTGTTGTTGCAATCACACTCGTGTCCTGGTTTAATGTTTGAAGGTGTGATCAGGCAGGCCGTTCAGCTAAGTCCTGATCACTTCATAACAATATGTAGGACGGTAGCCTCCTTTTATTTCAAGATTGCATTACCAAGATGTACGGGAGGTTTACACCCTGTAAAACAAGTTTTTTGAATATGTTGAGTTTTTGAATTGTGGGTGTTTGGGAGGTGGATACTGTGGATGTGGTATTCCATGTACTTGTATCTTATAAGAGTTGTGAAATGGAAATGGTGGTACATCAAATAAGAATGGCATTTTCCTTTCTGTGTTGTGTGTATTTATTGGCCTAAAATATTGTCCTGGTTGCATCATGTAACAGTTATTGTAGCCTTTTTGATAAGGGTAATGGTGGCATGTATTCTGAGAGTAAAAACTTTGTTTTGATAGTGTACAGTTTCTTTGAATTTTACGCTTATTTTCGTGGCGATGTTGAAATAAGTTTTTATTGCTCTGTGGTTTTGTGTTGTCTGTTTGACTTTGTGTTTCTTTCTGTGTCAATTTGTTGATTTCCTCCTTAATTGCTTGCATCTATTCATGTATACCAAGGGAGATGGTTGTTGCCTTGTTTTCTATATTGTGTTTGTATTTCAAAAGTCGTAATTCAATCTGTTTGATATTGTTTTGCATAGCTACTAATGATGGGTTATTCATAACAATGAGTTTATCCACAACCGATGGTAAGAGAGAATTGCACATTATCTCCAATATTTCCTTCTCTGGAATGGTTGGTTTTACTTTCTGAACTAAATATAACATTTCTTGAACGTGTAATATTTCTGATTCACCTGGTTCTTGTATTTTTGTGTAGAGCTTTTTTTGTACTGTGCCCTATTTGCATATGTTGAAAAAACTTGTGTTAGCTGCTGCACAATAAATTCCACTTAGTTGTTGTTGAGCTGTTGCAATTATGTTGTGATATACTCTTTTTGCTGGTCCCTCTAAGTGGAACTGTAACCTCTTTATTTTACTAGTTTCATCTCAATCATTAATTTAGATTCACTTTTCAACATTTTCAAAAAATTCTACTACATCCTGCTCTGAACTCCTCTGAAATGTTTCTATATTTACTGGCTGTTGCAACACAACATGAACAGCTTGTGTAGCCATATTGTTTTGTTGTGTAGGATTTTCACTAGACTGGAATTATGTTTGTGTACTATCTTCTGAAAGGGTAGTATATAAATTCTGATAAGTGTTACTAATTCTCTGAGAGCGTGGTTTTAGATATTCATGTTCGTCTTCGTGTACTGTAGGCTGAAATGTTGATGTAGACAGTAAATTTTGTAAATACCCTCTGGTTAAAAGGCCTGTTATTGAATGTACTTTCGGTCAGTTCTTCATGAACGGTGCTCTGGTTATTTAACTGAGAATATAACTGTGTGCTGATTGTATTGTGCGTGTCCAGGACTGGCAGATAGAAGATCAATGAAGATTTTAAATTTTCCAGTTAAAATGTGTTTTCCCTCCATTGAACTTAAACATATTTACTCATTTATTTAATTATTTAAAAAATGTTTTAAGCATGTACTGTCTGCTTATAATGCATGTATGAGTTGTAAGTGTGGTAGAGTGTTTGAATATAAAAAAAATGTACAACAAATCTCTGCTGATTACCACTAATGCCTCTAAAACTACTATTTAAAAATAAGCAAAGTGGCCCATGATGTGGGTTCTGAGAGTGCAATGTTAGTGAAGGTATTAATGCTTTGAATGGCATGCGTATGAGTGGGTGAGAATTTATTGAAAGGGGAAGGATCTGAATGGTAGAGTACTGATGCAAGGCGAGAGGGTCTGGAAGAACCAAGCCTCCACCAATGTTATACCACCTTAACAGAATTAAAGTTCATGCAGTTCATGAAGGGAAGTCAGGGGACAATTAATTAACTAAAACTAATTAATTTAGGAGGATCTTTGCTCATTCAATTTACAATAATTACAGCAAGATTTGATTGGTGGGGTTAGGGATCGAGGTAGGTGTGAAGGATAATCTGTTATGGGAAGACAAGGATATAAGGAGGCCTGGGCTCACTCTCTTACCTTAGCATAAGACACTTAACCTCTAATCGCCGCTTGGAGACCGCCGATCAGGGAGGACCGACGCCGACTGACACCCCGGCCTTTAGCAGTCGTGTCCACCGCACTTCTCTTTCACGCCCACCTTCTCCGCTATCCTTGATTCCTATTGGCTCTTCCTTGTAGCCTCGGCGGGGTAACGGGATAACTGCTGTTCGATGTTGATGAAATTGCCGCAACCCCACTGTGTCAGCCAGACACAGATATTCTACGCACTTCTGCTGATTCCTGTTTTTCTGTTGTTGCGTTACAGTCCCCATTGTTTGTGAACATTGTTTTAACAACAGTCATTGGCCGCATTCCTGCCTTACCCGGTCTCTCTTCTTGTGTTATAATAGTAACAGTACGATTGAAGTGGTGTTAACATTCGCTTGATTTATTGAAAAATAGAATAATTTTACTTTAGGCAATGTACAGAATTTGCAAAATCTTTATGTGGTTCAGTCTAGTCTGGAACGCTATTAACTATACATTTATGTAGTACATTCAATGAGTGGTTAGAAGTAGATAATTTGCAACAAATTCCATTATTTTAGTCTTGACTGCCCATTTTATATTATGTTGAAGACTTTCTTTCATTCTTCCTTTCCATCTATTACACCATAGCTAAAGGCATGAGTGTGATTTGAGTTGTCTTAGAGAGCACAAATTACTTTCATCAAAGAGATTTTAAAAAATTGCATTGGATTTCCAATATAATAAATAGATTTTTACACTACAAAAAAATTGTCAAACGGACAGTGGCAGTTTCTTTTAGGCCACACACATTTCAAAACACACTACCTTACTCTTCATAAGCCCAGATTATAATTTCTAATCATAACTTATGGCAATTCTTGTATGAGTAAATCACTAAAATCATGTTTGTCTGCCTCTGATACAAAATAGTTTATTTGCAGTAACATTCACTAAATGCAACACTTGACCAATTTCCTGAAACCAACATACTTAAACTTTGTAATGCAAATGTATTTATAGCACTTCACAACTCATATAACTGAAATTGATGCACTAAAAAGACACTCGTAATGAAATGTTTAAATACGAGAATAATTAACTCCAAAAATATATTCTGGCAACATCAGTAAGGTGCTCGCGTAAACATGACAATAAATATATGTTCACAATGGTGTTCACCCATTATCTGACTGGAAAGGTTTCAGTATGTCCACTTGCTGTGTCATAATTGCTTTAAATGTTTCTAAAGTTAATTTTCTATAACCCAAAAAATTGTACATTACTTTAAAGACACTTATTTAAACCATAAATTATGCTATCATGATTTAATTTTTAAATTATTATTTTTAATTATTTGTTCTTTTTTATAGAAACATTACCACACTTTATAACATGCATATCGCAGAAAGTAATAAGCTGAAACAATACTTTGCAAACAAGAGCATTTACTGTTTACATAGTGTGCAGGTTAGTCAATTGTCTGTCAAAATTTACTGCACTTACATGAAATGCAGTTTAAAAAACTTAATCTAGTATTTAGATAGGCTACATTATGAAGCAACGTAAAAAATTGTAAACCAAGCTTGCTTGTTATTACCCCTTACCCCACCAAATTTTAACTATAACAGATATTTAACTTAGTTGAAAGGCTTCGCTAATAAAACAATAAAAGTTAAATTTTTTACGTAATTGGAAACAATAAATGTGTAAAATGCCTTCTGTAATATAAATATGTTCACCTCATGCGAAAAATTGTTAAAAAGAGTTACCAGACCCTATTTTTAGCTTTGTTCAAGGCAATCTTCGTCAGGACTATACAGATAAGATACAAACCTTGTTACCACTGCACATGTACACCCATGCATCACAAATGTACCACAAACATGTACACACAGACACATGTACATGCATGCAAATGTGTGCATGCGTACACATACATGCACATGCATACATTAGTGTATGCACTTGCATATACATTTATATGTGTGAGTTTATGTATGTGTATATATATATATATATATATATATATATATACACACACACAATTAAGATATTTGATTTCGATTTAAAACCATTGCAGTTACGTACGAGTATTTTGTATTAAATGTATGAAACATTTAGTTCAATTTTGTTTAACATTTGTTATGTATTACTATTGTTGATTAATACAGCTAAATTGTGCATATACTTAGGCCTAACAGTTATAAAACAGTGCTACTAAATCTTCCATTTGGTTCTATGCATGTGTTCTCAAAGAATATTAAAAAATATTATTGTTTTAAGTACTGTATATAAAGTAATAACACAAATTTGTTTGGGAACTGAGCAAATTATAAATATTTTGACTGAGTTGTTTTAGAGAAGTTCATTATGTAATAACCACTGCTATTTAATTTGTTGTTTTTCCAGTTGAACTTAAAAAATGTGTTATGAAACATGGTAAATCAAGAAATTAAAACATTGGTTGGACCTGTGAACATACATAGAACTCTACAGTGGCAACTTACAACTCTATCTGAGCTGCATGGTTTTATAAAATATCCGTTAGTAATGCCTCGTTGCATTGTGAATTTTCATGTATTTCTGCAAACGTAGCACTTATATGTTAGAAGTTTTGTCATATGCGTGATATATTTGTACAATATTGCACTTAAAAATTGTACTGTCAGAATTATTATATTTACCAATCACCCTGAAACGTTTGCCTTATTTTTTTCACTGTCGAAAAATTACATGGGAAGTAACAAAAAAATAAACTGAAATGAACAAGGCTTTGGTGATACATAAATTCAGTTTGTAGGATACCCAAATGATAATATGGAACTTTTTAATAAAGAATATAACCTATAATTCTGCATACCTCCTTGCATCAAATGTAGGTGTTGTCCCCTAAATATTTTGCACAAATATTATTTGAAGTGTTAACAAAAAACAGAGCCCTATCTTATTTCTTCACAAATAACCCTGTAACTGACACTCCACTGTGTGACTATTATCGACTTCCCTCAAACCCATCTTTTGTGTCCCATAATCTTGGGCCACGTTTATCAGTAAGAAAAATGTGTGATTGCTAGTTGTAATATTACTAAACCCGTTTAATTACCCTGTTCAAATTAAAACCTTATGTTCTGTTCTGCCAATATAATTATGTGTTTTTATTATCATTCTGTTTATTGATATAGATGGGTTAATTTGTGAAGATGAGGGACCCAAGATGTCCCATCAAATACAATTTGCCCTGTTTTTGCTGATGCATCCCTTGTCCTGTGAATTCTCTTTGGGATTGCGTTGTGTCCCATATTTTAGAGTTTACATGGCCAAACAAAATTAGAGTTACATTTCTATTACACTACAAACATAACTCCCCATCAATACATATAACTGCAAATGCATTGTTTACTCAAGGCAAGTGATGTCAACACTGCAACAACTACATATTCATTAGAACAGTGCTCATGTAACAGGTTGGTGATTTACGGTATTAATTTTTGTGTGGCTGCTGATAAAAAAAAAATGTCTCGCAATTCTGCTGGGGGTCTGTTGAAAGTTGTAAATACCGGAAAGAAAATGTGATTTTACAAACATTTTAAAAACTGAATTTCCATTTGAAAAAATATACTAACATGGGTACATCGTCGACTTGAACTCATATTTTAAGGAGGAAAATAGCGCACTTGCATTGTATCAGGCACAGCAATCTATCCCGTGTGAAAGGATTAGCCATAAGACAGCTGTTATGCACTTGTGACCCTCTAAATGTACACATATTAAACATTCGCGCGCGCCGGTTGTACGTCACTAGCGCCGTCTCACTGCAGTCGCTTGATGTCCGAGAGCGAATTAATGTACAGGAGAGTGAGTAAGAGGTTTGTGTCCCTAATGGCAGTGATCCCACAAGCGATAGTGCGGCACTTCCAGGAGCAGTATGGAATTACGGCCAGATCGCAACGATTAAATGTCAAAGAACAGGAATTCCTGCGTGACTGGTATGCATCACTATTTGGGGCTATTCAACTAACTTTTATACAGAATGAGTATAAAACAATGCCCCAAATTTGAATGTATATAATATCAAAACCAAACAACCTACAGCCTTGATTGACCAATCAAATGAACCGTTGAACCATGAAGTTTGTTTACCATACATTCATAAATGTTCAATGTGACCACCATGAGTGGCCCAAACGACATCTACACGATAATCAAACTCGTTCCACGGTCTTGTCAGCATGTCCGGTGTTACGGTTTGGATGGCGTTCGTAACTATAGATTTGAGGTGGTTAGGGGGTAGAGAGCTCGCATTCGACACGTCAATTTGAAGGGGACTGTCTGATGTTTTCTTTATGTGCCCAGAATGAGGTAGACGATACCTCCGTGTCTAAGCTGGTTTTTAGCGATGAAGCGGTGTTCCATACAAATGGTAAGGTGAACTGGCACAACGTGTGGATATGGGGCCAGGAGCCTCCACATGTAACCACCGAACACGAGCGCGCTTACCCCAAAGTGAACGTGTTTTACGCTGTATCCAAAGACACTGTTTTCGGCCCTTTCTTTTTCACGAGCCCACTGTTACTGGAATCCCTTATTTGGACATGCTTACAGAGTGGTTGTTTCCTCAGTTAGAAGAGGTGGCGGGGGACTTCATTTTCCAGCAGGATGGTGCGCCACCCGATTGGCACCTAGCTGTTCGCGGATAACTGAACGAGACTTTGCCGCAATGCTGGATTGGTCGAGGAGCAGCTGGTGTCCAGACTCTTCATCACTGGCCCCGAAGAAGCCTGGATCTTACCCCGTGCGATTTTTTTCTATGGGGTTACATAAAGGATGAAGTGTTTCGTCCACAATTGTCGGCTAACATTGACGACATCAAAACGAGAATTACGGGTGCCATCCAAACCGTAACACCGGACATGCTGACAAGAGTGTGGAACGAGTTTGATTACCGCGTAGATATAGTTCGGGCAGCTCATGGTGGCCACATGGAACATTTATGAATGTATGGTAAACAAACTTCACGGTTCCACGGTTTATTTGATTGGTCAATCAAGGTTGTAGGTTGTTTGGTTTTGATATTATAGACCTTCAAAGTTTGGGTATTCTTTTATACTCATCCTGTACTACACAAACAAAAGTGCATGGGGCTTTCTTTGTGCTCTTGTTGACTTTCGGTAACACACTTAGTTCCTAGTGTCATCGTGCGCGGTTTTTAACCTGTAGCTGGTGCCATAGATCTCTTTGCTTTGATCATTTTTATGTTGCGATTCAAAAATGCAGTGGAAACGAATGAATGTGTCATTAGAGAAATAGCGTAGCATTAGTTACTTATTAATATCGCTGTTATGCGTTATTTTCTTTGGATTGTAAGGTTGACATTGTTAAAGTGAAGTACACTTGCAGGAGTTGTGCTATTCTTCAACATGATTGGCATGGTTAAATTGTACACTCGAAAATCATTACATTCATTCCATACTAATTGTTTCATCGAGGCAACTATAGCTGCTGCAGAATATCAATATGTTGTTAAAATGATATTGAACATATGCATGCATTTGGTTGCCATCCATACAATGCATTTACATCATTTACCTTTTTTTCGCGTAAAATAACACGTATTATCTAATGAGACTTCAAAACACGTTGGGCGGACCAGACCAATACACCACCTCCTCTCCGCTCTCCCTTCGCATCTCTCGTTTTGGAGGGCTCCTGGTTGTCACTCTGCTGTACAGTACTTCGCGCTCGGACATCAAGTGGCTGCAGTGGCGCGGAGCGAGTGGCGCACAACCAGTACGTGCGAACGTTTAAATGCTGCACATTCACAGGGTCACAACTGCGTAAAAACTAACTTGTGGCCCAACTTTTCACGCGGGATCGATTACTGCAAGTGCGCTATTTTTCTCCTTAATATGTGAGTTCAAGTAGACGATATTCCCTTGTAAATTGAGTGAGACAGATAAACTGGAGAGGGTTGTTTGTGACGGATTGTTTAGCATTGAGCATGGCAGGTAGTCTGGCATTATTATTACCCAGCACATTGAAACGAAAAGACGTAAATCTTTATTTTGGAAAGTTAGAATGATTTTGTAGGGTAAGACCGGCAGATGTGATGGCTGCACATACTAAACTAACACCTTCAGTCATAAATCTTGCTTAATTATTTTTTATGTTTCTGCAAACCTCAGTGCAAATTGAAAACTGGCCTTACTACTAATACAGCAAAAAAATGTATTTAAAAAGTGTCATACATATAATCTTGCTAATGATAAAACTCTAACCCACGACCTACTTCGTTAACCACCTGCTGACCACTAACATTAAGTGTAAACAAATATAATTTTAAAATCTATCATCTAGTCAATGCACACTACATATTGTTTCTATTATTTCATGTTGAAAATATTAGTTCCAGGTTATCTAGATAAAACAACAGGTTGTAAAACAAGTCTGATACAAGGAATTTTAACATTGAAAAAACATTTATAAAACTTCTATAGTGTGTGGAACATACAACTTGCAAATATTTTTCAAAGAGTCTGCCATCATATGAGTCTACAAGCTTTCTCAAAATCACAACTTACTGGTAAATTCTGGTCAAAGCAACACAGACAGGCAGCAACAGGAGGTGTTCTTCAAATCTTGCAAATAAAATCACTTTGCTTCCATACAAATATTACTACTAAAAGCCGATATACATTCTTCGCAACCAATTCCTGAACGAAAACTTGCAGAGAACTGCATGGCATGAAAAATAACAGCACATGGCTGCATGCAAGAGATCTTTGCTTGATTCTCCTAAAGCTGCTCAGTTGCAGTCAGCAAAATGGAAATGTGCCACCTGATTACCTCATTCTCATTTTTTCCTTTATGGGAATTTTGTTAGGGATTCGTGCTCACTGTAGGCTTCCGGAATCTTGCAGTGGGGAATAGGTGCAAGGTGTGGTTCTCAATAGAGGTGGTTATCTGATGTTTTAAGGGTTTATCAGTTGCACAAAAGTGTGTCTTTTGGTTGAAATAATAGGATATGTTATTTGCAAAGGCTTTATTGGCTGCTGGACAACCACGTTTTTTTTTTTGCGCTGGCCAGCTTACCAACAAACACCACATTCATATCGCTGCATTCCAAGACGACAATTTCAACATTCACATGGCTAGAAATTTGAGTGATTGGCATGATGAACTTTACAGAGCATTTACACATATGGAATGGCATAAAACTCTCCGATCTAAAAAGTCATAAATGTATGTGGAACTACCTGGAACTAGTAAAATGTCAGGGAATACATATATTCACAAAATCTGGTGAAACTATGCAATTATTCAATGCAAGTGTGGCTTAAATTGATGTCACATCTGATTGGACACTTTTTTAGTCCGTGCCAAGTGTTTTTACTGGTGTTATATTTTTCGCTTATGGAGCTTTTCACCCTACAGGGAACTTTTCAGTCACAGGTAACTTATGTTCAGTATGTATAAGAGTATACAGCATATGCATGTACAAATATATGTTTGTCAGTTTGTGTGCATAATATGTTCATGGTAGGTTTTTGACAGTATGAAGCAAATTACAAAATATTTTTTGTTTCCTTGCTCTGGTGGAAAAGGAGTGAAGTTTTCAAATTACTATAGTATACACTGAGGCGACAAAAGTCATGGGATGCCTCCTAATATCGTGTCAGACCTCCTTTTGCCCGGCAAAGTGCAGCAACTCGACGTGGCATGGACTCAACAAGTCGTTGGAAGTCCCCGACAGAAATATTGAGCCATGCTGCCTCTATAGACGTCCATAATTGCGAGAAAGTGTTGCCGGAGCAGGAGTTTGTGCACGAACTGACTTCTCGATTATGTCCCACAAATGTTCGATGGGACTCATGTCAGGCGATCTTGGTGGTCAAATCATTCGCTGGAATTGTCCAGAATGTTCGTCAAACCAATCGTGAAAAGTTGTGGCCTTTATACATGGCGCATTGTCATCCATAAAAAAACCCATCGTTGTTTGGGTACATGAAGTCCATGAATGGCTGCAAGTGGTCTCCAAGTAGCTGAACATAGCCCTTTACAGTCAATGATCGGTTCAGTTGGACCAGAGGACCCAGTCCATTCCAAGTAAAAACAGCCCACACCCTTATGGAGCCACCACCAGCTTGCACAGTTCCTTGTTGACAACTTGGGTCCATGGATTCGTGGGGTCTGCGCCACACTCGAACCCTACCATCATCTCTTACAAACTGATATCGGGATTCATCTGACCAAGCCACGGTTTTCCAGTCGTCTAGGGTCCAGCCGATACGGTCACGAGCCCAGGAGAGGCGCTGCAGGCGATGTCGTGCTGTTAGTAAAGGCACCCGAGTCGGTCTTCTGCTGGCATAGCCCAGTAAAGCCAAAGTTCGCCGCACTGTCCTAACGGACACGTCTGTCGTACGTCCCACATTGATTCCTGCGGTTATTTCACGCAGTGTTGCTTGTCTGTTAACACTGACCATTCTGCGCACACATCGTTGGTCTAGTTTATTAAGTGCAGACGGTCGGCCACTGCATTGTCCATGGTGGGAGGTTATGCCTGAAATGAGGTATTCTTGGCACACTATTGACACTGTGGATTTCGGAATGTTGAATTCCCTAACCATTTCCGAAATGGAATGTCCCATGCGTCTAGCTCCAACTACCATTCCGCGTTCAAAGTCTGTTAATTCCTATCGTGCGGCCATAATCACGTCAGAAACCTTTTCACATGAATCACTTGACTACAAATGAAAGCCCAACCAATGCACTGCCCATTTATACATTTTGTATGTGATACTACTGCCATCTGTATATTTGAATATTGCTGTCCCATGACTTTTGTCACCTCTGTGTATTATGTTTAGGAACCTCTTGAGAATGGTACTGAATCCTGCCAGTAGATGGCACGTGTGCATTGGGTACCCGGTAGCAGCAAGCGGAAACATATTTATGCTCCAGACTATATACTTCCAGATGGATGTGAGTAAAGATGAGCAACATTCATACATGAAAAGTGTAGGTCTTCATGGCAGAAATGCACATCAGTGTCACAAGGAGTTTAAGAAGTGTTGCATGTGATAAAGTTTCGCCATATCTAACTGTTGCATGCTTGGTTGAGACATCACATGGAGCTGATGGTCTTCATTGCCTTCCCAACGATGTGTAGAAGACCTGGGAGAAAATATTGAAGGATGTTAGCTGTTTGTATGTACTTTCCGTACTATTCTCGTAAACTTTTAATTGTAAAACCATGCTTTCCATTTCTGTCTTTTTCTATTGCCCCTCCCTCGCCCCTTTTTCCCTTCACGCCCCAACCCCCATTTTCTTGTAGTATTCAGAAGTGCAGTCTGGTTTTCTTGAAACGCATATAATGTATTACCTTTACAGTACCTTTACTGACGGCTATAACATGGTTACTATGATAAATGAAATGACTCGTCCATCAGAGCGGCTTTCCTTTTATGGGTTATTAGTTTTATTTATTCATGTAAGTGTTGTCCAGTAACTCCCAGCATTAAAATGGATAGGTAATTTATAAACAAGCCTAGAATCATATTAAGGAATTGTACCGAAATTTGCTTGTAGGAAAAATGCATTGTCATATTTAGCGGCCCAAAACTCATCCTTTGAATCAGGAATGTTACTGCATGATAGAAATGCACAAGAGAAAATTGATAAGTAATATCGAATAAATGGTTTGTTTGGAGCATGGTTGTTGTTTAGTGCCAATGTACATTTGAAAGTATTAATAAATTGCCCTTAATTATGTAGATTAAGAACTTAACTGCTAGACATTTTTCAAAAGGGAACTTAATTTTCCATTGAAAATCAACTTTTAGATGTTACATACTAAAATTCATCACATTAATATGCCAAATTTTGACTACAAGAACAATTTTCTGTAACATCATGCATATAATTCAACGATGTGTTTGTTCAATATAATGAGTTAATTTATGGAGGGTGCATTTCATCATTTTTTGAATGAATTGTTTCAGCTTCCTCTAGAAATTATCTACTTTTCCTCAAATATCCTATGTGGTCTTGCACACTGATCTATCCTTCTTTCCTAAGACGAAGGCTGCGAGTGAGTTCACAATGAATGTAACACTTTGAAAATTATGTTTTTGATAAATCTTGAGAACTACTGTTTTTGATCAGTCTGTAAATTTTTGCTTATTTGTTCAGCAATGAAGAGGAAAATTACTAGTCATCAATGTACATTCATACAGTTATATATATGTTTCTAAATAGACATCACAAAGCTGTTCAATTTACAATATTTAGTAACGTGTATACAGTCCAGTGCAGTTTGGAGAAGGTAGGTGTTTGTACACCATATATCAGGTATGTCACTTTAAATCATACTATTTAGAGAGCGAAAATTGCCAAATTTTTCTAATTGATTTG
The DNA here is from genome assembly GCA_002778355.1 of Clitarchus hookeri. Taxonomy (NCBI): domain Eukaryota; kingdom Metazoa; phylum Arthropoda; class Insecta; order Phasmatodea; family Phasmatidae; genus Clitarchus; species Clitarchus hookeri. The sequence goes on along the minus strand of NQII01000482.1, from coordinate 132,074 downwards.
GTGTCAGGTCCAGTTGTTCATTTGCATCAACAAATGAATCACAAGTTCTGGGCAGTCCTGTAGGCCTATTTGGCTCTTGGGTTGTAAGAACTCTTAAATTTATTTATATGAATTAATTTATTTAGTCTCCGTTTCTTTATTTTTGCAGTAATATTATTTCACTTAGTATTATTTAACAAAAGAACAGCACAGTTATCAGCCAACACTTACTGATAACACACTCAAATGCAAAAGTACAGTTTGCTGCTTGATTTCCTGCCAGAATAGCTTTGCTATACACTAATTAATTGTCAATGTTAAAATATATCGTTAGGTTTTACAAATACACAATGTAGTTTGATGATGGCATGACTGACAAATTATGAAAGTATTCAAAACAATTTACAAATTTAAATTGTTATAACCTGAAAACTTTAGTGCAGAGAATGAAGTGGCAGAGTAATAACTAGAGATGAAACGGATATCCGGTTACTATCCGTTATCCGGCCTATCTTGCCCTTTGTTCTATTTCGGCCGGATACCGGATAGTGAGTCAATATTCGGTTCGGCCGGATACCGGATAGTAAAAAATATCAAAGTTGATCATCTTTCATAATGTCACAATCGAATGATCCAATATTCCGAACAACAGGTCTTGAGATTTATCGCCTCCTTCTATAATAGCGTGCCCGCCTCATGGCTCCCTAAAGAGTGATGCACAGCAATATAATACAACGACCTGCACCGTACCACGCTCTAAGCTGGACTGACGCACGGCGGTAGCCTTGCCTCCAATGTTAAATGTTTTGAACGCGCGCTGGCACAGTAGAACTAGTGTGCCTAGCGCGCAGCTAACAAACAGATAAGAACATCCGGCCCAACTGATAAGAACTTCCGGCCCAACTGATAAGAACTTCCGGCACCGGCCCAACATCCGGTGCAGGTCGTTGCACGCTATAGTGAATCCCTTTTCAAGGCCAGACCTGTTTCCGTGATTGGTGCAGGGAAATGAGAGGGTTCTGTGAAATTATTAAATTCAAATATTTTTATGCATGTTATTATTTATTATGCAACGTAAACATACTGTACATGACCAAACATTCTTACATCACCATTAGTACCAACTAACTTTATTGCTGTGCATCACTCTTTAGGGAGCCATGAGGCGGGCACGCTATTATAGAAGGAGGCGATACATCTCCAGACCTGTTGTTCGGAATATTGGATCATTCGATTGTGATATTATGAAAGATGATCAACATTTCGTTAAGCAAGTTACTACAGCTGAAGAGAGTTTTGTTCTTTCAAGTTTCATGTACAGATTTGCTTTACAAGGAATGACTGCACATAATGGGTCTGGCATACTCGAAGTATGCTTTTACAGACATCCACACAACAGCACTGTATCAGGTGTCAACTTTTTGACTTTTTCTAAGAAGAAATCACACTCAGACCTGCCGAATATTCGGCCGCCGGATATCCGGCCATCCGGCTTGTGACCCAGCCGAATATCCGGTATCCGGCAAAATTACTATTCGTTTCATCTCTAGTAATAACATGACACTCCATTTACATTCAGAAAATCCAGAATTGGTTCCCAATCCAACCATCCTGATTTTAATTTTCCATAATTACATAAATTAGGCCATGGCCAATTACATCCCTGATCCTGATAATCGTAGCCCCTGGTCTCATTTGTTACAACCCCTCCACCAACAAACTGTTCAACATCAGTTTTAAAAAACATTTATTTTTTTGAATGTACACAATAGCCTACCCAATGAATAAATGTTCAAAATTAACCATTTCTGAAGATGATTTATTAATATGTCATGTTGTATAATGTAATTAAAGACATATTTTTGTAAGTATGTATGTGTAATTAAAAATGCATCCTTGGATCTATGCATGAGGAAATTATAGCTAAATTTAAGTGTGGACTAGTACTAGCTGGACTACATCTACATTATGTACTTTTATTAATTCTAAATAATGACATTAACATTGATTCACTACTACTAGTACAGGTACTACTACTATTAGTACTACACAATAATCGTTCAACCTTTTTTTGGTCATTATCCTAATTCACATGTATGCCAATAACACAAAGTGAAAATTTGAACAGTCTTTCATAAATAATTAGCATTTTCTACAAGGGCCAAGCTGAAATTTAATTCTACTGACTTGGTCATTATTTTCCAGAAATTTGCACATGAGGGTTTTTTGGCCCGATTTATTTTCAAGGATTGGCTCATGACCTCCAAACTTTATAGCTTTTGACCGTACTGGGTGCTTTTCTCGAAGAGGTGGCCATTTTAAAATCTACGGTAACATGTCATATTTCGGGAAACGATAGGTTATATTTAAACCAAATTCGGTATAGTATGATGACAGTGCATCATAAAATTATTGCATTTAGAGGGGGTAATTGTTATTGTTTTTCTATAATTTTGAAGATATCATTACATTAAAAAACATAATTTTACATTATATCTCTGAAACTATGTACCTGATTTCACAACATTTGACATTTAAGTAATGCTCTGGTAGAACATAAACATATGCAGTTTTAATAGATTATGCACTTATTTTCAAAATGATGGCCATATAAATATTTTGGTTTTATCTGTAATAGCTACCAAATTGTTTAAGAAGATACACTAAACTTAGTATTCTGAAAACATATATTACATTTATTAAATATGTCGCTACATAGCCTCTTTTATCTGCTATTTTGTATGATATCGCCACATAAAAGTAATAGTTTTCAAGTCATATCTCGAGAAACAATAACCAATTCCGATCAAACTTGGCAAACAAGTAGTACTATAGCAGGCCATGTAAATTGGTATGATTTAAGTGGGCCGGATAATGATTTTCAAAATCACACCCATATAAATATTTTAGGTTGATTTGTTGCATATACAAAACCATGAAATAAATGTCAACCTAAGTTTGAATTCTGGCAGTATTTATCACAAGAATTAAAAATATTTACACACAGAACCTCTTATCTGCCATTTTGTAAGATAGCACCAATGTGAATAAAGTTGTTATGCCATATCTCGAGAAACAAGTAACAAATTCCTGCCAAATTTATCAAACAAGTAGTAATAGGGTAAGCCATGTAAAAAACATGAATTAATTTTGTCTGACATTTATTTTAAAAATGGCAATGTACACATTTATGCTTTGTATGCTATATCTACAAAACCATATAACCAAATTCAATGTAACTTTGTATGCTGGTAGTATTTATGCATCATATGAGTTAATTGGGAAACTCTTTGGTACGCCATTTTGAAGGTAATGCCAAACGAATGCTATGTTTTACATGCTATGACAGTAAATAATTAACTGATTCCCACCAAATTCAGGTGACAAGTTATACTTATATTTAATTTACATTTATATGACTTACAGGATTAGTCACATACAGGATGTTTCAGTAAAAGTGGCAAAAATGGAACTGGGTATAGGGGCCACATCATGTTAAGTTTTGAGGTTCGGAATGTGTAGTCCAGGAGGCCAGCGAAAGGAGATATGGGCATAAACATGTGAGCGACCCATGTATTATGTAAGATTCACCTATTGTCTGCAAGGTGGCTCTGTCATCCATACATTAACACAGCATGTGCTTGTATAAACTAGATGAAACACGCATGAGATATTTTAACAGATGGGGCAGAATCTCGTATGCCACTCTTGTGAGCCACAGAATGATACGTTAACACCTGTCCATCAGTGGGGTGGTCCTGTACAGTACTACCTGTCAACAGTGTGCACACGCAATTTCAATAATCAACATAACCAGTACGGAAATCTGTGCTCGTGTTAGACATGTTTGCGCCCATATATTTCTTCGCTGGCTTTGCTGACAACGCACTCCTTATCTCAAAAAGTTTGTGGTGCAGCCCCTATTCCATGTTTAATTTTGCATGCTTCTAGTGAAAAAAGTATGTTCATAAAAAATAATAGCCATGTAAGTATTTTAAGTTGGTTTACTATATGTCCCCAAAGATTTCAAGCAAGCTTTATGTGCTGACAGTTAATTATGACAAACACCCCCCCCCCCCNCGCCCCATAATACATTTCTAAAGATAGCACATGAGAAAATAGATTTTATGCCATATGTCAGGGACCGAAAAATTAATAACCACCAAATTTTGCATGCAAGTAGTGCTATGGAAGGCTATTAAAAATAACATGTATAAGTGTGTAAGGCATTGCTTTTTTAATTGAGGCAAAATCAATAATTTAGGTAACTATTTTATATCTTTTAAACTATTTAACTAAATTCAACCAATCTTTTTATGCTGGCATTAACCGCCAGGAGCATTGAATTGTTAACAGAGCTTCTATTTTGCATGCCATTTTGTAAGATAGTGTAAAATGAGGCAATTGAGCATTTAATCTGTATTTCAGGAAATCAATCAACTCTATTCCCAACTAATTTTGCACAAAATAAGTTCTTGATTATACCATGTCAAATTGCATGATTTAAGTGTGTCTGGAATATATGTTCAAAATGGTGGCCCTATAAATAATTTAGATAAATATGTCATTTCAAACAATTGAACCAAATTCAAGCAATATCTGTACGTTCACAGTATCTTTTTAAAATATCATACATACACGCACTTACAACACCTCGGTTTTTAGGTATTTTTGTATGATAGTGCCAAATGAGAAAAACTGATTTTATGCAATATCTCGAAAAAATCAATTGATTTCCTCCAAATTCTTTACACGTATTGCACTATGGTAGACCATGTAAACTTACTGGTACATGATTTAAGTTGCTCAGACACTTATTTTCAAAACGATGGCCCTGTAAATATTTTATATTAGTAAGTCATATTGACAGATATATTAGACTGATTACAACCATAGTTGATGCTCCATATTCTACCTCGAAAATGCAGTTGGTTGTATGTCAGCTTACAGTAAGGGGACTTATGAGTTTGAGTCCCGGGTAAGGCATGTATTTATTTTTAAGTGTCTCACTAGTGTTGCATATGTTTCTGGTTTTCCATTTTTAATAATATCACTGATGGAAGAAAGTAGGCATATTAGTTAAATTGGTAACTTCTTGTTTAGGTTTGCTGTTGTCAAAATTTCGTCATTCTAAATTAACATTCAGCCCCCTCCTCGCTCCTTTTTGGTTGTGGATTGGAGTGAAGGAGAGATTTAGGCGGTTCTTAACATCGAGGTCTGGAGAGCCTATCTTGTTGGCTGTTGTATGTAAAGTTTCTTAATTCCCACAGTTGTTTAACCTAAACCATTTCAATTGGTATTGTTGACATTTGATACCCTCGAGCTCATTAATTTTTATAAAATGAAGTTTCCGACTGAATAACTGACTGACTCGCTCATCAACGCACAGCCAAAACTACTCCCTCTTGGATGTGCAGGCATCCACCATGAAGAAATTTTTTCTAAATTCCATCCCTAAGAGGGCGAAAAGGGACGAAATGAGTTATCAAGAACTCCTCAGTAGCTCATTGACTGTATGATATATCGTTGTGCTCTTAGCCTCAAAACGTTGCCTATAAAAATATCTAAAAACAAATTTTAGGATTTTCAAAATTCAAAATCTAAGATAGCTAATAAATCCAATAAGATATTGGTATATCCTTTACCTAAAAAGTTTAACTTCATAAAAACCTAAAAATTAACTTAACTTTTTTAAAGTCCAGCCCTAATAAAGCGAAATGGATTAAAAAGTATTTACGAAGAATCCTTTTATAGCCCTTTAACCCAATTGAAAATTTCCATGTTCTTTGCTGCAAAAGGTTGGGTGCATAAATACCTGACAACAAATTTTCGGATTTTTTCACAATCAAGCCCTTAAGAATGTGAAAGGGTGTAAAATGTGTTGTAGTGTACATTAATTACATTACATCGTTTTCATTTCTGTAACTTTCAAATATTTTATAAAGCTTATGAATACAAAGGAAACCTGCATTGTGAAAAGAAAAGTTTCTTGTCCCTTACAGTTCCAGACAGAGTTGTCAGGACTGAGCAGGTCAATAAATAATATCTCATTTTCATCAAATGTGCAGTAGGTGAAATACATCAG